>PVIJ01017046.1:0-30754 GCA_004024925.1 Scalopus aquaticus | reverse complement strand
TGGTATCTCATAGTGGTTTTGATTTGCATTTCCTTGATTATAAGTGATGTTGAGCATTTTTTCATGTATCTGTTGATCTGTTGGCCATTAGCTTTTCTTCTTTGGAGAAGTGCCTTTTGAGCTCTTCTGCCCATTTTTTGACTGGGTTGTTGGCTTTGTTTTTGTTGAGTTGTGTGAGTTCCTTGTAAATTTTTGTTATCAGTACTTTACTATTAGGGTTTTTAAGAGGTCTGTCCTGCTCCATTGTACGTAAAACTATAAGAAGGAAAGTACTGTTTATGGGGCGCCAGTATTTAAACAATGCTTAGCACATATATGTGCTTTGTTAAAGGAATGAATGAAAAAATATCTAATCCTTGTATTGCATTTCATTCTTTTCATTACACATTACATTTAGATACTTCACCTTATAGTTATACTTGGATTTTGGGGTGAATGGGTGGCTTTTATCCTTTGAAGGGTACTAGAGGGAGAAGTCTTAAGACCTTTTATTTAGTGCCTTCCTGAAGGTCTCTCTCGAAGGAAATAAGTAGGAATCAGGATTCAGACCTGGATATGTTGTGTACCAGTTCAATCCCTGTAAAGATTGTTAGTGTTTTGAATTTTGGTGTCATAGATTAATTGTGCGATCAAGTATATTTGATTAGAGTTATGGTAATAACTAGGTTGAATTTATCTGATACTTTAATTTTTATTTCTTTCAAGGAAATCCGAAAAGTTGTTCAGAGTTTAGAACAAACAGCTCGAGAGATTTTAACTCTTCTACAAGGGGTCCATCAGGGTGCTGGATTTCAGGACAGTAAGTTCTTTGTTTTGATTTTGAAGTTTTTATCTAACGATTTTTCATCTCAAGAGTTAATTTCCATTCAAAGACACGTTAAATGTATCATTTTATTGTGAAAAAATGTCTTATGCTTTATGGTGAGTAAAAATTGGAGACGTAGGTCAGTTGATCATTTTATTGTTTTACAGTATTATGTAACTTTTAGTTGATTTTCTACATTGATAGTATGATTTAAGTAGAATTGTTTCCTAGGGAATTGTACTGATGATAATGCAGTAGCTTAATAGTTCTTTTGTGTACCTGGTAACTTTTATTAGGTTCTTTTTAACCCAACCTTGATTGAATGAATCTACTTCAGTCCGCATTTATAAATGCAAATGGCTAGGTTAAAGTGTTCTTAATATGTGCATAGTCTTTGTCTTGAATGCAGATAAAATAATGTAAATTTAGACATTGACCCTTCATTTAAAGTGTGATATATAGTCAATGCAACTAAAAAGAGTTGAAAGTTATTTTTGGATAAAGATGATTTAATAATGTAATTAAGAGATGTCAAAAGCAAGTCGTCTTTTTTCAATGTGGAGTTTGTTGGCCTGATTAAGTATAATTGATAAAGCCTCTTTCTCACCAAATATGGGAGCTAGATGCAGTCCAATTTTAGGCATTCTTTGAAGATGGAATCAAAATAATACTCGATGCCCAGTCCCTTATGATGAGGTTATTTATGATACCTTATAACGTGTTTTCTAACATTTTCCCCTTAAGCAAGCTAGTTTGTTTATTTTTCATGGTTGGTTAATAGGGAAACTAGAGTCAGTATTTTGAGAGCCTTGTTGAAAAGTTGTGTTCCCATATTTGGTCAAGAGATTGTTTTAAATTGATGTATTTCAGGTACACTGCAAGGTTATTAAATAAGAACTGTATTTGAAATTGGTCTTTCATGATTACATTTGATTATCTTTTTGTGATCAGTTCCAAAGAGGTGTTTGAAAGCTCGAGAACATTTTGGTACAGTAAAAACACATCTAACATCTTTGAAGACCAAGTTCCCTGCTGAACAGTATTACAGGTGTGTAAGAAAAGTAGTAGTATTTTATAATGTTATGTTAAGGCAGGGGAAAAATGATATGTACTGAATGATTGCTTAGATAAAACTAGGTAAAAATCTATGTAGAAGAAACAAAGAAAAGGAAAAGAAAACAGTTAATGTAGGTAGGTATTTCAGCAGATATGGGGTGGTGAGAGGATTCACCAGAGACAGAGTAGGGAGCAGAAAAGGCAGATCAACTGAAGTACACTGCTGAGGGGAGCAGCAGGCAGGAGAGGTCTGCTGTGCCATGTTGGAGTCTCCCTGGCCAGGTATCCAACTCATGCTGCAGTGGCTCTGGATAGCTTCATAGTGCCTCACTTAACCCATTGTGCCACCAGGGAGGCCCAACAAGTGTAATTTTTGCATTGAAAAAGTAATCGAGGAAATATCTGCTGTGTGAAGGTCAAAATGCAGAAAATCTTTTGAGTATGTTCCAGTTCCTTTTGAGAGTGAACTGTATCTGTGCTATTAAGGTTATGGAATTAGTGGCATTGTATATAATAAGTTGAGTTTTACTTCAAAGCTTCAGTTGAACTGCTGAGTAACATGTCTAAGTAAAATTTCATGCCATCTCATTGAATCACCATTAATTTTGAAACCATTGAAACACCATTAACTGTAAGATACACCATTCTTTTATGAATAGGGAAGAAAAATTTTATCGCCAACCTAAATTGTGAAATGTAAATTATAAAATGGTTATTGGTTGCACAGATATTAAATTGGGAAAAACTATGCCTGATTATTGATGAAATCTGGTAAATAAGAATGTAAAATTTTGACTTTTTTTCTGATCTTAAAAAATTGTTCTTTTAAGATACAGATGGAGCAGTAAATGGCTAGGATGTGTATGTGGGGAATTGGATAGTAAATCCTCACAAGAAAAAATGTAAGGGTTAAAAAAAGAGAAACATCTACATTTCAGAACCTATAACAAAGACTGAAAGTGGCCTGCAACGCCTAAAATCATTACCTTTGGCCCCTTTTGGAAAACATTTGCTGGTCTCTTGTACAGTAGTAAGTGAAGCGTAGAGAAGTGTGACAGTAGATGCGGCTGGGTCTTCGGAGACATCTAGTTTGGTGATCACATCTTGGCTACATTTTGGTTGATTTAACCCTCAGATTTTGTTTTGCCTTCATTATGTTCAGACATTTTTAAAAATTTGTTTGCACATTTGAAAACCAGGAGGCATAAACAGAGGTCATAAAAATTCCTGTTCTTTTTTCAGGCTTCTAGCTCAGTTTAATTTCAGTGTCCTGAGGTTTTAAGTCCATCTGTTTAGTGACTGTGGCGGTGGTTGTTTACATGTGTGAGTAGGGTTCTTGGTATTCTACACTCAATTCTAAATGTAGGAACGTTGATCTTGAGGCTGATGTGCAGTGACAGTTATCAGTCTTCAGTTGTAAGTTAATTTTCCTCAGAAATTGTTTCTCAGAATTGTTCCTCATTGTACTTATCAGTTAAATTAGCACAATTGCCCTTGTTATTAGTAATTTTTGATTATAAATTTTTGTAGTCATCAGAATTGGATCATAAAAGTATGATCAAAGTAAATGTTATGCATCTGAACTTGCAAAATATATACTTCATCCATCTAATATGTTTAAATAGATTGTTCTTATTTGTCTTGTATGTCGGGGTTTCATGTAAGAATTCCTTTGAAAAAGGATTCCATTTCCAAAATGTTTGAATATGACTGTAGTCAACTTTTCTCTCTTAGAGCCTCTAATCCCTCAACCTGGCATTCTTCTTTCTCTGCAGATTTCATGAGCACTGGAGGTTTGTGTTGCAGCGCTTGGTCTTCTTGGCAGCATTTGTTGTGTACTTGGAATCAGAAACACTAGTGACACGAGAAGCAGTTACGGAAATTCTTGGCAGTGAGTGTTTTCATTAATGTGGATCAGGAGAATCAGGCATAGGAGTTTGATTTTTGGTGGGGAGGACTAGTGCTTGTACTTTCTGCTTATTAAAATAAAGGGGAACTAAATGGAAAATCAGTTACTTGAGAGTACAAAAACTAAAATGTGCTGTCATTTGCTCTTTGTGCTTGAAATTTTTTTTAAAGTTAATTTTTAAATTAAAAAAAATTTTTAGTGAGTAAAGTGAGTTACTAGTGCTTTAAAATATGTTTTAGGAGTAAGGCTTCCCTTTGGGTATTTCTTCAGTTTTAAAAATTTAATTTAGTTATAACCCAGTGTTACCTCAGTGAACACAATTAAGATAAACAAGACATTGAAAAAAATTTTAGACCCACAGAAAAGTTGACAGTGGTACAGTTAACAGGTTTACACCCTACTTTTGTTCAGCACTTGTTAATAGTGTACAGCATCTTCTTAATCTTGTTATGTGTTCAGGTGCATGTGAACTGTTTGAAAGTCAGTTTCAGATAGTGTGATTTTTCCCTTAAATGCTTCAGTAGGCATCTTCTAAAAACAAAGATAATCTCTCACATAACTAGGTACCTTTCTTGATGGTATTGCTTTTTGAGAAAAGAATGGAAGGAAAAATTGCACTTCATTAGAAACCAAAAAAATCCACAGTGAAGTGAATTACAATTACCAAAGGTGTGACAGCACATTAACATGGTTTTAAAAGATCTATCTTTTTTTCCAACTGAGAGAGAAATTTTTCTTGTGTGTATAAAATTTTATATTTTTAGGCTTAAATGCATTCATATCATAGCCTTATTTTTGCATCAATAATATATTTTAGTTGAGCCAGACCGGGAGAAAGGATTCCATCTGGATGTTGAAGATTATCTCTCGGGAGTTCTGATTCTTGCTAGTGAATTGGTAAGAAGCACAGTAATTTGCTATTTGCTTTCTTCTGATCTGCCCACCTTACTCTCAGTTCTTCAAATGCATGTTAACGTTCTAGGATGCTGATTCTTTTCTAAGTCAACTATTAGTCTCTGGATAGTCATTGACTGCACTGTATGTATTCACGTTTTGTTAGCCATCAGAGTAATGACAATTCAAGTGATGTGCCATACTTACCAAATGTAAATTTTTTTTATTCTTATTTTTTACATTATTGTGTATTCCCCATAAGTTACCCACCACCAGTTCACCCGTGAACCACCACCATAGTCCTTTGTGCTCTCCTCTACCCTTTTTTGAGCCCTTATCCTCCCCCTCCCTTGCTGGATGTCTCTTTCTTGTTTGGTTTGCCTATATTCTGGTTATAAGTGAAACCATTAGATATTTTTCTCTTTCTTTTTGGCTTATTTCGCTGAGCATTATCCCCTCTAGCTCCATCCATATTGCTGTGAATTGCATGTGTTTATCTTTTTTGAATGCCCAATAGTATTCCATTGTGTATATATATCACAACTTCTTGATTCAATCATCTATTTTTGGGCATCTGGGTTGTTTCCATATTTTAGCTATTGTGAACAATGCTGCATTAAATATGCGGATGCATGTCTCTTTTTGGATTAATGTTTTTGTATCCTTTGGGTAGATTCCCAAAAGTGGTATTACTGGGTCTTATGGAGGCTCCATTTTTAGCAATTTGAGGAACTACCATACAACTTTCCATAGTGGTTGGACTAATATGCATTCCTACCATCAATGTAGGAGAGTTCCTTTTTCTCCACACCCTCGCCAACATTTGTTGTTCCCTGTTTTTTTAATACATGCCATTCTTGCTGGTGTAAGGTGGTCTCTCATTGTGATTTTTATTTGCATTTCCCTGATTATGAGGGATGTTGAACATTTTTTCATATGCCTGTTAGCCATCTGCATTTCTTCTTTGGAGAAATCTGTTAAGTTCTTCTGCCCATTTTTTGACTCGTTTTTTTGCTTTGTTTTTGTTGTCATGTGAGTTCTTTGTAGATTTTTGTGATCAGTTCCCTTGTCTGTTGTATGGAGTGCAAAAATTTTTTCCCAGTCTGTAGGCTGTTTCTTTGTTTCGATTAATGTTTATTTTGCTGTACAGAAGCTTTTTAGTTTGATGTAATCCCAGCTATTTATCTTTTCCTTCACTATCCTTGCTTTGGGGGATGTGTCTTTAAAAATATTACTAAGGTGGATGTCATGTATTGTTTTGCCTGTGTTTTCTTCTATATATTTTATGGTTTCAGGTCTTATATCCAAGTCTCTTATCCATTTTGAATTGATTTTCGTGCATGGTGTGAGGGAGTAGTCTAGTTTCATTTTTCTGCATGTAGTCCAGTTTTCCCAGCACCAATTGTTGAACAAACTGTCCTTGTTCCACTGAATATTCTTTGCACCTTTATCAAAGATTAATTGTCCATATATATATGGGTTGATTTCTGGGTTCTCTATTCGATTCCATCGATCTGTGCCAAATATAAATTTTTAAAAGATAATAAAACCCCTTCTTTCAACAACATGTTCCCAGTAACTGTTAATTAATATAATTGTTAGAGAACAATTTAACTACATAACTGTATAAGTTATTCTTGTCCTTTATCCCTTAATTTCTTGCCTATGAAATTGCCCTGGGAAATCTAAGAATGAAAAAAGTTGTTATAAAGGAGTTTACTATGGCATCACTCATTTATGAAAAAATTGTAAATCACAGAAATTCCAAAAAATGGGAAGTGATTACTTAAGTTATTAAATAAGTAAAGTAGTATTAAGCAGTTGTCAAAAAATGTAGTTAGGAAGGACTTCATGGAAAAGTTTTGTGGCTCGAGGGTCTTCTAGTTGTAATTTGGAGGAAGACATGCTAAGGAGGAGCTCTGTTCTTTTTCCTGTGTAGTCGAGACTATCTGTCAACAGCGTGACTGCTGGAGACTACTCCCGGCCCCTTCATATCTCCACCTTCATCAATGAGTTGGATTCTGGTTTCCGCCTTCTCAACCTGAAAAACGACTCTCTGAGGAAGCGCTATGACGGCTTGAAGTACGACGTGAAGAAAGTAGAGGAAGTGGTCTATGATCTGTCCATCCGTGGCTTCAATAAGGAGACGGCAGCAGCTTGTGTAGAGAAATAGGCTCTTCCTGTACCTGGCCCTGCTGACCCCTGTTGCCCGTGAGGGTGAGCACAGTGCCTGTCACGGTAGTTAGGACACGGTAGTTGCTGAACACCGCGCGCTTTATTTTCTTAACCAGTTGTGTGGTGTGAGTATCAGAATTGAAACACTTTTGGGGAAGGTAGAAGAATAGCCTTTACAAGGACAGGTTTTTTTGTTCAGTGAATTTGCTCTGTACTTTAGTGTATTTCAGTTCCGTCAAAAGTGTAAATGTCAGTCTCTTGGTAAAGTCTTTTTTATGCTTACCCTAATGCTGTTGATACACTGATTGAGAAGTTTATTGTCTTGTGATTCTTCTAGAGCTATCCTTGATGTTTTCTATACCCAAATTAGCCATCCATACCCAGGTGTAACCTGGCTACAGTATAAAAATACAAAATTAAAAAGGATGGTTGCCAAGCAAAGGACTACTTATTTTATATTTTCCTTCCTAATTTTAAGTCAGATCTTGAAATATTTTGCAAGGGAGTTATAACCCCACGATTCTCTCTCACTGCCACCACAATATAAAAAAATTAAACTGCAAAGTCAAATTCAACATACTATTTTGGGAAGATTTTGTAATAGGGGATTTAGTAATATCTTACTTGGCTCTATTTACAAGGTGGGAAGTAGGGCTTAATGTTTTAAAACACCTCTTTTTTCTGATGTTGCCTTAACTTTCTGCAACTGCAGCAGTTAAAAATTGTCTTCACACACATCTTGAACTAAAACTCAATGTGATATTTCTAAGCTATGAAAGTTTTTTTCCTAGCAGCTGGCTAGACCGTTTGATCTGGGAATTATAAAGCAACCCAGTCAAGTTAATTAGCAATATCCTGACTAGTATGTTCTTTATGAAAAAATGCTGTACTTTGTCTGGAGGAAAGATACAGTCTTGGATTAAGAAAAGTCAGCTGATTTGGTGATTTTTTTTTTTTTTAGACTATGCAATTTCAGGTTGTTGATGGTTATCTCACAGTCGAGTTTTAGATTTACAATTTTGGTTAAGTCATGTTAATCTGTTGACACCCTCCTCTCTCCATTTTCAGGAAGTACTAAGTATACTGACCACGTGACTTTTGCTGTTGAATTGAGTATATTAAAATGGTGACTAAATCCAGTGTTCTGGAGCTCATGGAACAGAAGGTGCTCACATTTTCAAAATAATCAGAATTATTTAGCAGTACCACCCTTTCATGTCTGATACTGGTTTGGGCTTCCTGTTTATATGGAGGGATATTTGCCATTACCATTAGAACTTTTATTAGGCTGAGTTAAAGACACAATATATTTTCTATCATGAGGAAGGAAGTAGAATTGAGACATTGTTGGATTTTAGAGTAAATTTCTTGGCAGCATTTTCTGCAGAAGAATTTGTAGACAGAAAAGATGTGTGAGGGTCTTCAAAGTAGCTAGGATGGTCATCTAAAATGAGCAGTAATAGTACTGCCTAGATAAAAGAATTTTAATTATGTGATTAGACTATGCAGTAAGTTTGATAGTAGTTTTCTTTGCTCTAAGTATTGATCTGCTGTAGAATATTAAAGTTCTTGGCAGAAATTGTGAATTTCAGTTTCAACAATTGCATTTTAAGTGGAGCACATTCGGGTCTCATAACTCCATGTGAGAATTTATAAGTGTTATACTTACAATATTTTAATTGTGTTTGTTGCTGGCTTGTAAAGCAATAAAAAAAGATTTTTTTTTTTGGTCTACTTGTAATTTAGTCTGCTGCCATGAGAACTGTTCTAGATAGAGAATAAATTGAGGCTGATGAAGACCAGCATGATAGGCACATACTGGTATATGATAGTTTCCAACAGTCAAAAGATAATCACTCAGAATTTTTTTTTTTAAAGATTTATTTATTTATTTATACATCCAAGCTGGGGTATAGGCCAGAGGTGTGGGGTGGCGAGAGGGTTCACCAGAGACAGAGTGGGGAGCAGAACAGGCAGATCAGAAATACACTGCTGAGGGGAGCAGCGGGTGAGGCAGGAGAGGTCTGCCGCACCATGTGGGATTCTCCCCGGCTGGGCGTCGAACTAGCATCGTGCGCGCTGCCCACAGCTCCACAGTGCAGCGCTTAACCACTGCGCCACCAGGGAGGCCCACTCAGAATTCTTTACTGTAAGTGCAGATAACCCTCGCGTGATCTACCTTGACTGGGAAATTAAAATTATTTTAACTCAATATGTTCAGAAGTCTTGACTCTGGTCTTATTACACCAGAGTTACTTTGTCAGTTTTAGAAAATGATCAGATTAGAGAAAGTAGCGCTGAATTAGTGGATGCTTTCTTAAGGTTTATTTAGAGTAAAAAGAGAATCCCATAAATATAAGATTTGTCTCAAATTTGAATTTTACAAGAAATGCTTGGTGAGAGACTTTAATAAAGAATGAAAGCTACTTTGGTAGTTACTTGAGACCTTTACTTAAGCAGGTGATTAAAGAGGTGAGACTAATGTACAAGTTGCTATTATCAGTTTCAGAATATTGTACTCAGAAATTACAGCTTGCTCATTTCTTGGTGTGGCCCAAACCATTTGTCCTTTTCAAGTATGGCATCACTGTCATTGTCATGCCTGACACCAGAATACTTCCCTGAGCCTGAAATTCTTTCTTAGCATTGACTGTAATAAGCATCAATCTTCCCTCTCCCAAACAAAACAATGAAAAGGGAAGTGAAATTGACCAGATCAGTTGGTTGAATGGGATGGGGTAAGGGAGGGTGAAGAACCTAACTTAACTGTGGTTTCTGATCTGGATGATTGAGTGTATTTAGGTTTTCTTAACCAAGGTACGTAGCTATAGGAGGAAGCACGTTTCTGGAGAGGGCTGGACGGATGATGCCTTTGCTTTGGGATGTACTGGATTTATACTTGGGGAGCAACTAGGTTGATAATAGGACTTCGGGTATGAGGAAGGCTGAGAGCTACCATGGAGATGACTTTGGGAAGCTTTAATGTACATGTGGTAGGTATCAGAGGTAAGAGCTCCAGGATTTTATTTAAGAGTAAATTGCTGGGGCCTCCCCGGTGGCGCAGCGGTTAAGCGCTGCGCTGTGGAGCTGTCGGCAGCGGCGACGCGAGTTCAACGCCTGGCTGGGGAGAATCCCACATGGTGCGGCAGACCTCTCCTGCCTCACCCGCTGCTCCCCTCAGCAGTGTATTTCTGATCTGCCTGTTCTGCTCCCCGCTCTGTCTCTGGTGAACCCTCTCGCTGCCCCACACCTCTGGCCTGCACACCAGCTTGTATGTATAAATTAAAAAAAAAGAAAAAAAAAGTAAATTGCTGAGGACAAAACTCTGGTTAAGAGCATATTTTAGTTGAGTTAGACTGAGGAAGTAGAGTCCGTGAGTTACTGGAGAAATAAATTGACAGAACAGGGAGTTGTTATAGGGACCAGGGGAATAGAGTCTTTAGAAAGTATTTTTGGGTGAGAGGTTTAAAATACATATCATTCCACATGCTGAGAGCCTCGTGACTATGAGGCAAGTAACAACACTTAAAATTCATAGGCACAATTAAAGATTTATCTTTCACTCCTTTTCTCACTTCAGGTTAGTTGGGGTATTTGTTCCACATTGTTCTCATCTAACTGACAGCAGCCAACTGGACCGTTGCAGGTTATGGAGAGGAAAAGAGCTGTGAAGGGCCTAGTCCACACATGCGTCACTTTCTCCTACTTCGTTGGTTGGAGCTAGACGTGTGGCCCTGCTGAACGCCAGTGTCACCAGGAAGTGGCTCCCACATTGTAGCATGAGGATTTGAAGATTGAGAATCAGACAAAATGTTGACGTGGGCAATGTTTAGTTCCTATTTTTTTTTTTTTTTTTTTTGTCCTTCACTGGGGTCAGGAGGGAGAAAAGATGCTTCAGGGCCCCTCTTGCTTGATGGATGACACATAGAGGTGGATGGATCTATCCTTGTTCCCTGTGTTGTTGAAGGTTTTTTCCTGTTGAATGATCTCTATGGTGCATGTGCAAATGTGTGGGGTTTGTGTGTAAGTGTGTTTTTTTTTAAAGATTTATTTTATGCATACAAGCTGGGGGGTAGACCAGAGGTGTGGGGTGGTGAGAGGATTCACCAGAGACAAAGTGGGGAGCAGAACAGGCAGATCGACTGAAGTGTACTGCTGAGGGGAGCAGCGGGCGAGGCAGGAGAGGTCTGCTGCGCCATGTGGGAATCTCCCTGGCCAGGGATCGAACTCTTGCTGCTGTGGCTCTGGATAGCTTCATAGTACTGTACTTAACCCATTGCCCCACCAGGGAGGCCCTGTAAGTGTATTTTAAGCCATTGTTTAATGAGCTGTTAGATGTTCCAAGCACTGGACTAAATATTTTATCCAGACCATATCATTTCATACTCATAAAACCACTGTTATCCCCATTTTAGATCTGGGAAATAGGCTTAGCGAGGGCATTTTACTTTCCCTGAGTTCATAGCTATGACATGGAAGTGCTACAACTCAAGTGCAATTTTGCCTCTATATCTACAATTAATTTCTTCCTAGATGCTCTTGGTGTCACTCCATAACTTGAAAAGGCAAAATATCAAATGTACAAATAGTTATGAACATACTGTATATATGGCTGTTCCTGTTAAAAATTAGCATTAAAATTAAGTGGGAGATTAGAGGCCTCAAGATGTTTTAGGGTCTAGTTGCAGGAGGGAGTGGGTGAGAAAAAGAGAAAGTGGTATTATAAAATATTCATCTAAATTGATTGCCTATAATTAAAATTTTTAACAGTTTTTATGGAGGTATATTTTACACATAAAATTGACTCATCAGGCCTCCCCGGTGGCGCAGTGGTTAAGCGCTGCGCTGTGGCGCTGTCAGCAGTGGCGACGCGAGTTCGTTGCCCGGCTGGGGAGAATCCCACATGGCGTGGCAGACCTCTCCTGCCTCACCCGCTGCTCCCCTCAGCAGTGTATTTCTGATCTGCCTGTTCTGCTCCCCACTCTGTCTCTGGTGAACCCTCTCCCCGTCCCACGCCTCTGTCCTGTACCCCAGCTTGTATGTATAAAAAAAAAAAAAAGAAAAAAATTGACTCATCAAGTATACAGCTCAGTGCTTTAATTTATCAAGTGGTGCAACAATCATAAATCAGTGTTGGAACTTTATTTTTCAAATGATCAGTCATATTTTTTCACTGTTGTCCAAGACATTTTACAGCTCACAATTTGTTTTGAAATAGATCCTCTCTGCCCTTAGCCAGACAGAAGTATAGAATATATCTTGTGTTTTTCACGCATAGGTCCACGTCCACATTCTGGTTTCCTAAGAAAGAGGTATTTAATTGTCTTTAACGGTTTCTTCCCCACTGAGAACACCACCATTGCTATCATAAGAACAGTTGTAGACCAGTAGCTATGGAAGTAGAACATTTTTATATCCCAAAAAAACCTCTATTTCTGTTCTCAGCTCCAGGCAAGCACTAATCTTTCTGTCTATAAACTTACCTTTCCAGGCTATTGCATGCCAATGGAATCACCACCCAGTTTAGGGTACTTGGTTATAGCTGCCTGCAGGACAAGTGAAAAAAAGTTGAAAGGACTAAAAATTGAGCTTCTGAAAGAATAAACTTGGGAAAGACGGAGCTGCTTTCTGGGGGACAGTGAGAAGTACCCTTCTACAAGTGTTGAGTTCACTGTGGTAGTGAGATGTTGGACAGGTAGTTATACTTTTAGAGCTAGATTTTAGGAACCTGAGACTGGAGATGAGGCGTTCTCTACGTAGAACGGGTGGAAGGGATACTTGAATTTGACTGTGAAGGAGCTTTTTGAAGGAGAGAGGGGTGTGGGAGAGATGTGGAGAAATCCATACTGGTACTCAACCTACAGAGCAGACGGAGGTGATTGAAGACATGGGGGAGGAGCCAGTGGCTCCCTTCGTTCCCTCTGGTTCAGGTTTGTCTATAAACAAGAGCTGGGACTGACAGAAATGTGTATGCACTCCTTCCCCCTGTCATCATAGCAATCCTTTCTTAAGACATTAATGTTCTGACCTCAGGAAAATCTATGAAAATGATGCTGGATCCCCAGACAAGAAATTTGGGCTTTTTAGTTACTGCCCTTGTCATTTTTCTTCTTATTTACTCTGCCCTTACAACAGTTACTTGTGATCATCTGGTGTCATTTAATATTAATTAACATTTATCCACAGCCATCTGCTCTGGCTGGAGTTCTGTGTTCATGCATTTCAGCTGCGTGTTTCAATGACAGAATGCTGGCCTTGCAATGGACGTACCAGCTGGACCTGCCAGTGAGACCAGAAGTCAGTAAAGGCTCTCCTTCAGCTTCTGGGCTATGTACCTGTTTTTAAACCTTTTGCTGACAAATTTTTGCTCACCCTGACAATTGAAGAGAAGCCAGGTTATTCTGAAGATTGGGGAATTAAAAGAGCAAGGTGTTTTGCTTTCAGGAGGAAGGACTGCAAGGCTGTTTGAATCATGAAGGCATGGTTTGGGGAGCAGAGTCAGTGGACTGGGCTCTTTGCTTTAGTGAGCAGCTATTTAATTTCCAAACTCTCACAACTACTAAGACAATGATCCATAATTTGTGTTAAAAAAGACTACAATCAATAAACACTCTTTTTCAGAACCTATTACACTTTACCAAATTGTTAATTATAGTCAATAAACGTCAAGGCTTCATTCCTTTGCACCCAGAAGTTAACTTTCAGATTCCTAAGGAAAAACAACGGACCAGAAGGGTAGCCTGCGATTCTCTTTAATTGCCTTGCAGAGCCTGACCTGTGGCCTCCTGAGACTTACCAGGTAGGTGGGCATTAGTAAGGAAGCAGCAGGCAGGCTGCCCAGGAGGGTTGTGTGAGCCTTTCATGCCTGCTACAGTCCCAGCCCACAGAGTACAAGACGTGAATGTAGCTTGTGTGATAAAACTAGCCAAGGGGGCAGCTGCGTTCTTGGGCTGTGACCTGCTTGTGTCATCAAGCAGCTTTAACCTTTCCTAGAACTGAAAATAGTCCGGAAATACAGTTTCAAAAGACCCTCACTGAGGAGAAAAACAAAAGGAAATAAATTTGGCACAAGGATTTTTTGAGATAACGCCAGAAGAACCCTGTCTTTAATTCTCATTTTATACAGATTGGCGGGAGGGAATACAACTATCCAGCCTGATGGCCTGTCAAAAGTATAATAGTGGCTCTGGAGACACTCAGTGGAAGATAGAAATGTGCATACCATTGCTTTAATGATACAGTTTACATATTTTTCTATTTTTTGACTTGTGTTACTTCTGTGATTATAAGAAGACGTAATTATTGTAGAAAATTGGTAAATTGCAAAAGATTTTTAAAGACGCATATATGTGTATTTTTTGCCTTGCATTTTATCCTAAATATACTGGTGACTTAAAAAAAACTACACTGAGGTACTGTGGAATCTGCTACTTTTGATAAGAGTTATTATTTCACTAGTCCTCATATGAATGTTCGTTTTCTTCCCTGAGCCACGTAAGGCCAGATGGATATCTTGGTCCAAGCTCCATGTAGGGGTCCAGCTTCTACAATCAAGCCTTTTCTGACTTTTACAGCACATTTTACATTACCTTTTGTACAGAGCTGACATTATTAGAACAGACAAGTGGGTATTTATGAAGTTAGAAAAAACATGCGCCACTTTCTGCTTTGTCAAAGAATTTTGACATTCCTCACATCAACTTTCTGTGACACATTCTATTTGACACTTCAGGAGCTTGAGGCCCTGGCAAATGAAGCAGTTTTTCCCAGGGATCTTACTTCTTAACCTGTCTTCTCTCTGCTCTCATCCATTTGCAAGCTGGTCATCTTTCTCTCGAATTCTGATCACCACCTTGACAACTCAGCATCAAGGGTTGAAAACTGTTGCCATGCTGCTTTGAAAAACATCCTGGCAGGCCCTCAAAAAACCAGAATTGTCCTATGGCTCCTGGGTATACACTGGAGAGTTGAAAACATGTCTCTATGAAGACTTGTGCATGAATGTTCATGCAGTGTATTTGTAATAGCCAAAGAATTGGAAAAAATCTAAATGTCCATTAACTGATGAATGGATAATGAAGTGTTGTATCCACACGGGAAATTATTTGGCAATATAAAGTAAGTACAGATACATGCTATAGCATGGGTGAACCTTGAAAACAGTGAAAAAAGCTATGAAAGACAACAGGTGATTTGATTATATGAAAGTTCAGACTGGAAATCTATAGTGACAAAGTAGATGAGTGCTTGGTTGCCTTGGGATGGGGTGGGTGTGGATTGGGGAATTGCTGCTAGTGGTTATGGAGTTTCTTTTTGGGGTGATAAAAATTCTGGAATTAGGGATCATGGTTGTATAACCATGTGACTATACCAAAAAGCTGTGAACTGTGCCCTTTGAAAAGAGGCATCATATTATATGAGAATTATATCATAATGGCAAGATCAGTTTTTTTTTTAAATTTAACCAAATTGCTTGTTATGATTTCTCTCTCTTTCCAGTGGTCTATGGGGGGAAAGCACCAATGCTAGTTACTGAGCTGGGGGTTACATGCACTGTAATCTGTCCTGTGGTGTTTATGTTGGCTGTTACCTCTATTTCTAGAGAAGGAACACAGGGCACTACTTGCTATCCTCCAGCCACTCCACGGTTCTGACCCAGCTCAACCTGACTAGTCTCGATCCCTCCTTTGCCTCAGCCCTTGAATCTCAACACCTGGGAAGCTAACTTGGGTTCTTTCTCTATTGCCTCCACTGTACACCTATTCAAACTAGACTACACATCCTGAATATCTCTTGTGCCTTTTTCCTACTTTCAATATACTCTGCCGCTCTTCTTGATCAGAATGCCATCACTTACTACCAGGCCGATTCCAAGAGCTCACTGGTCTCCTGTCTTCACACTGTCCTTACTTTATAATCTTTCCTGTTCTCTGCTGCCACAAGATTGTGGTGAAGGCTGATTCTGAGACCCCCAGAGACCACGTGTGTCCTAATGAACTGGCTTAGACCAGCATCTGAGGTTTTAGGTTTTTGACAGTGCTGCTTCTCTTTGCCTCCTTGCCTACGACCACCTGCATAACCCTGAGCACTAATCACTGCTTTGGAAGCATAGCTATAACAGGTTGGAATCCAAAGGTTCTGATGACCACTCAGGAGAGACTTATCTCGACGCTGGAAAGGGGAGACATTCAGAGGCCTTTGGGTTCTCCCCGAATCTGTGAGTAACAAAATAGCAGTGATTTTTTTTTAAAAGATTTATTTATACATGTACAAGCTGGGGTACAGGCCAGAGGCGTGGGGTGGCGAGAGGGTTCACCAGAGACAGAGCGGGGAGCAGAACAGGCAGATCAGAAATACACTGCTGAGGGGAGCAGCGGGCGAGGCAGGAGAGGTCTGCCGCGCCATGTGGGATTCTCCCCGGCCGGCCGTCGAACGTTGAACTCGCATCGCGCACTGCCCACAGCTCCACAGCGCAACCCTCAACCGCTGTGCCACCAGGGAGGCTCCAAAATAGCAGTGATTTGTAATTGGGAGCTGTTTTTTCTTCCAGGAGACACTGGTACTTGTTTGGAAACATTTTTGGTCATCACCACTGGGCTGGGGAAAGGGAGTGCTACTGGCATCTACTAGAAGTCAGGGAAGATGCTGAACATCCTACAAGGCAAGGACAGTTCTACAACAGTCCTGAATGTCAGTAGTGCTAAAGTTGAGCAACTGTATGTTAAAGCAAATAATTTTACAAGTGGTTTTTTTTTTTAAGATTTATTTATGCATTAAAGAACTGGGGGATAGGCCAGAGATGTGGGGGTGAGATGATTTGCCAGAGACAGGGTGGGGAGCAGAACAGGCAGATCTACTGAAATACACAACTGAGGGGAGCAGCGGGCAAGATGAGAGGTCTGCTGCAATATGTGGCTTAGCTCTCTGGCTGGGGATCAAACTCATACTGCAGTGGCTGGTGATGGCGTGATAGCACTGAGACTTGAACCTCTGTGCCACCAGGGAGGCCTCTAATTTTAACACTTGAAGTGCAGTAAAGAATACAGCAGTTAGGCGCTGCGCTGTGGAGCTGTCGGCAGCGGCGCCACCAGTTCGATGCCGGCTGGGGAGATTCCCACATGGCGCGGCAGACCCCTCCTGCCTCACCCCCTACTCCCCTCAGCAGTGTGTTTCCGTCAATCTGCCTGTTCTGCTCCCCACTCTCTCTGGTGAACCTTCTCGCCGCCCCATGCCTCTGGCCTGTACCCCAGCTTGTATCCATAAATAATAAATCTTTAAAAAAAAAGAATATATGAAAATACCCAAGTAATTTCAGATGTGTAAGGAAAATTCCTGTATATCAGCAGTGAAAGCAATATAGAAAGGCCATTTGGAGATGGACTGAGCAGAGGATGAGCTCAGTCACCAGCTAAGTGCTTCATGTTGAGGGAGCCAGGTGCACAGTTGGCTCCAGACCCCATCCCCGGCACCATGGCACCCTGCACATTAGTGTGAATGGAGTTGTAATTGTGTTAACACTGCCTCTGCTTGTCTCCATTCCCCACTAGCTCTGAGCTCTTTGTGGGTGGGCTGGCTTCTTGTTCCCCATTGAATGCCAGCCTCGTGCACCAGTGTCTGGCATGTAAAGAAAGCTCAGCAAATATTTTTAGATTTGTATGAGTAGATGAAGTACATAATTCAAATTTTATCTCAGCAAGGGAAGAAGTTACTCTTTGTGGACATATTAGACTGTGGTGAACAGATAAAACAGGATGCTAGCCCTGGAAATGTCAAACACCTTTCTGTAAGCAGAAAGCAAATATAGCCAGATCTGGCGTCTGGTGCCCTGATTTCTTCCCTTTCCCTCTCTCTTTTGCCTTTTCTGTTCACCTGAAGTTATGGTGGACTATTGGGTGGGCTGTTGCTTCTGTAGGAAGATGAATAGGAAGGGACTGTGGAGAAGACCACAGGGAGTTGCTGAAGGCTTCTCCACCCTCAGAAAAGATGGTTGGCAGAATCAGATCAGGAAAAGTGACTGTTTCAGGGTCTAGATCGGGGTTGAGCATGTCCCTGCACTGGAGGCTTTGGGAAGGAGTCACTTGTATGTTTTGAGACTCTCTGCTTATAATATATTCAGCAGCTTGGAGCGATCTTTGTTCCCATTAGCTGGGAAACTGATGGGAAATATCCACGAAACTTCTCCAGGTCAAATATTTTTATCTATGACACATTGGTGTACATTCTGCAGGTTGACCATCTGGTAACTCGTTATGGTTAGAAGCCTTTAGATGGAGGAACTGTAAGCCATAAAATAAAAAAAGAATTTTATTTGGAAAGACAGAACTGCTTGCTGAAGCTATTCAAAAGATTATGGACTACAGTTCTCTTTAAATTGTGTTTAAATAAACAATAATGTTCTAACCATTTTCAAATGTACAGTTCTGTGAAATGCACTTTCACTGTTGCACAGCCATTGCCTTCATCCATCTCCAGAACTTTTCCATCTTCCACACCTGAAACTGCACCCATTAAACACTGACACCCGCTACCCCAACCCTCCCCCTGCTAACCACTCCTCTACCTTCTGTCTCCATGAACTTGACCACTCTAGGTGCCTCATATGAGGGGACTCCTACAACAAACATGTTTCGGCTTATTGTTTTCAGAAAAATTCTCATAACTTAAACAGTAGAAGATCATAAGTAAATTTGAAAAAACACAGGAAACTGTAAAAAAAAAAACCAACAAAAATCTATTTCTACCATTCATAGGAAATCACAGTTAAAATTTTGTTTTCTATTCCGATTTTTTTGTCTGTGTCTCTATAGTCATATTGATCCTCTATAAAGTTTCCCATTTGTCATTATTACAAGTGGTAACAGTGTTATGACCATATTGTATAATCTTCGATTGCATCTTGAAGTAAGAATATAAATTTAAACACCCTGGGTATGTAATTTCTAATTGTTTTCCAGAAAAGTCCAGTTTTTGCTTCCAATGTCTATGGATCAAAGCAGCTTTCTCATTGCATCATCACTAGTTTAGCTTATTTTTAGTTTAAAAACATCTTATTTTTAACCAATGTATCTTTTTACCATTTTATTTTTTATCTTTTCTTTAATAATTCTGAAAGTATACACAGTTAATATTTGTGTGGTTCTAAATTTAAAAAAGATTACATTGTATATAATTTTTAAAAAAATGTTTCATTATATTTTGGATCTTCATTTTATTTTTTTTGTACCAGCTTTCTTATTTAAGGATTTTCATTAGTTAAAAATAACATCAATAATAATGCTCCTTATAAAAACCCAAATATGAAAATTAAAAAATAACTAGACTTTAATAACTTTTAAATGTAAATATAAGTATTATGTTTGTAAATTTTAACAGAGTCTGCTCACATATACATTTTACTTACCACTTTTTCAGTTAGTTTTTTATCATCAGTCAATACTTTCAGACAGATTTCCTAATTTTTTCTTTTTAAGTAGTGGGTCTATGTAATTTAGACATTACCCATTTTATAGGCATTGAGTTTGCATTTTTTCTACTATAATGGTGTAATAATATCCTATAACATATTTTATTTATTTATATATGTATTTTTTACATGGTTGTTCCTCTCAGGTGTAATCCCCACAGAATTCTTACCACTAAGTCACCTGTGAACCGTCACCATAGTCTCTTGTGCTCTTCCCTCCTCTGTTCTGATCCCTTTCCCCCCACTCCCACTCCCCACTGAATGTCTCCTATTTTTTAAGATTTATTTATTAATGCATACAAGTTGGGGTGTAGGCCAGAGGTATGTGTGGAGGGTGGGGGCAAGAGGATTCACCAAAGACAGAGTGGGGACCATAACAGGTTGATTGACAAAAATACGCTGCTGAGGGGCGTAGCAGGCAAGACAGGAGGTCTGCTGTACCATGTGGGTCAGCTCCCTGGCCTGGGATCGAAGTCGTGCTGCAGTGGCTGCCGATAGTTTCATAGTGCTGAGACTTAACCTCTTGCACCACCAGGGAGGCCCAAATGTCTCCCATTAAAAAATAAATTTAGTTGTTTTTGCATAGAAGAAATGGGATGCAGGCCAGAGATGCAGGGGTGGGTGGGGTGGGTGGTGGTGAGAGGATTCACCAGAGACAGAGTGGGGAGTAGAACAGGTGGATCGACTGAAATACACTGCTGAGGGGAACAGCAGGTGAGACAGGAGAGGTCTGCTGAGTCGTATGTGGGCAGCTCCCTGGCTGGGGATTGAACTCAGTCGCTCACAGTGGACCTCCATGGTGATAGTGTTGAGACTTAACCCCTAGGCCACCAGGGAGGCCCTAAATGTCTCCTATTTATCTGCCTGCTAGTTTTGTTTTTACTTTTGATTTTTCCTGATCCCTTGTTTGTTTCCCCTGTATTTCCTCCATAAGTGAAACCATCTGATATTTTCTTTTTCCTTCTGACTTATTTCACTGAGCATAATTCCCTCTAGCTCCATCCATGTTGCTGCAAATGGGATGAGTTTATCTTTTTTGACTGCTGAATACTATTTTATTGTGTATAAATAGCACATCTTTTTTATCCAGCCATCTGTTTAGGTTGTTTCCATATCTTAGCTGCAATAAATATAGGAGTGCAGGTTTCCTTTCGAATTAATGTTTTTGTGTCCTTTGGTAGATTCCTAAGAGTGGAATTGCTGGTGTGGTATCTCCATTTTTAGTAGTTTGAGGGTCCTCTACACAGCTTTCCATAGTTGTTGGACCATTTCGCATCCCTACCTTCAGTGTAAGAAGGGGTGGTTTTTCTCCACATCCTCACCAGTGTGTGTGGTATCTCATTGTATGAGGTGGTATCTCATTGTGGTTTTGATTTGCATTTCCCTGACTATACGTGATGTTGAACATTTTTTCATATATCTGTAGGCCATTTGCATTTCCTCTTTGGAAAAGTGTCTTTTTAGCTCTTTTGCCCATTTTTTGGGACTGGATTGTTTGCTTTGCTTTTGCTACAACATTTTTAAATATGAAGTCATAGTATGGATTTAGTATAGTTTAACACTGCTGTTAAACTAGCATTTTAGTTATCTTCCTTTTCCTTTTTGCGTTGACAGGCGTGGCCACACTTTTCCTCGCTGACCCTGCCTTGCCCGATTGGACACACCTTTCCACGCCTGACCCTGCATTTGCCGGGCTGGATGCACCTTTCCTTGCCTGGCCCAGCCTTGACCATACTGCCGCACCTTTCCATGCCTATCCCAGCATTGCCCAGCCTAGCCGCCCCTTTCCACTCCTGGCCCTGCATTGACCAGCCTGGCCGCGCCTTTCCTTCCTTGTCCTTGCATTGCCTGGCCTGGCCACACCTTTCCACGCCTGACCAAGCCTTGAAAGACCTATCTGCACCTTTCCACACCTATCCTTGCACTGCCTGTCCTGGCCACACCTTTGCACACCTGACCCTGCATTGTCCGGTCTGGCCGCACCTTTCCATACCTGGCCCTGCCTTGCCCGACCTGGCCAGATGTTTCCACGCCTGTTCCTGCATTGCCTGGCCTGGCCGCAAGTTTCTACACCTGGCCCAGCTTTGCCCAGCCTGTCCACAACTTTCAACACCTGTCCTTGCATTGCCCAGGATGGCCTTAATTTTCCACACCTATCCTTGTTGCTCGGCATGACAGCACCTTTCCACGCCTGGCCCTGCATTTCCTGGCCTGGCCGCACTTTTCCATGCCTGGCCCATCCTTGAGCGACCTGGCTGCACCTTTCCATGCCTTTTCTTCCATTACCCGGCCTGGCAGCCTTTCCACGCTTTTCCTTCCATTACTTGGCTTGGCCGCACATTTCCACACCTAATCCTGCATTGTTTGGCGTGGCCACACCTTTCTGTGCCTGTCCCTGTATAGCCCGGACTGGTTGCATATTTCCACGCTTTTCCTTGCATTGCCCCTCCTGGCTGCACATTTCCACAACAGGCCCTGCATTGTTTGGCCTTCCGCAACTTTCCATGCCTGGCCCTGCATTGTTCGGCCTGGCAGCAACTTTCCACACCTGTCCTTGCTTTGCCCGGCCTGGCCACACATTTCCACAACTCTCCCTGCATTGTTCAGCCTGGCCGCAACTTTCCACACCTGTTCCGACTTTGCCTGTCCTGTTCGCACCTGTCCACACCTGGCCCTGCCTTGCCCGACCTGGCCGCACCTTTTCAGGCCTGTCCTTGCATTACTTATGCTGGCCACGACTTTGCACAGTGGTCCAGTCTTGACTGAACTGGCATCACCTTTCCACGCCTGTCCCATCATTGCCCTGCCTGGGCACACCTTTCCACACCTTGCCCTACATTGTCCAGCCTGGCCGCACTTTTCTACTCTTGGTCATCCCTTGCCCGTCCTGGCCGCACATTTTCACCCCTGTCCTTGCTTTGCCCACCTTTCCACTGATTCCGCTGATTTCCACACATAGATTGGGTTTATTGAATTTCATATACATGAGATCAAACAATATTTATTCACTTGTGTCTGGCTTTTTAAATTTGTTTTGTCTGTGGGATTCAACCATGGTGCTGTATAAGGTAGAAATTCTTCTTGTGTGTAGTTCACAGAGTGATTATGTTGCAATTTTAAAATCCATTCTTCTGGTGGGCATTGGAGTTTCCAGCTTTTGGTTTCTATGACAAAAGCTACTGTGTACATTCTTATATATTGGGGAGGCTGGATGCAGGAGTGAAATTTCTGGGTTGTAAGGTAAAGGTCAGTTTAGCTCATCGAATGCTGCCAGGTTGTTTGATAAATTGGTTTTACAGTTCCACCCTGTCATTGGCAGCATCTCGGTGCTAGCAGCCTTTTATTCTAAGCCACCTTGGTGCCTCTTGGCTGCTTCCACCAGAAGGTTTGCATTCCAGAGCTCAGCAGAGAGAAAGGGGGCACAAGGCAGGTGGAGCGCACACGAGCCCCGAAGGCTCAGAACTGCAGAGTGAATGTTCAGAGAACAAGGTGAAAGTCTTACTGTCTTCCCTGGTCTGCCTGCAGAGGTCCTGCTGCCATGCCCTATTGGTTGCCAGCAACTTGCCTTGACTCAAGGGGAGAATTAGATTTCACCTCTTGGGGCCTCCCTGGTGGCGCAGCGGTTAAGCGCTGCGCTGTGGAGCTGTCGGCAGCAGCGATGCGAGTTCGACGCCCAGCCGGGGAGAATCCCACATGGCGCGGAGGACCTCTCCTGCCTCACCTGCTGCTACCCTCAGCAGTGTATTTCTGATCTGCCTGTTCTGCTCCCTACTCTGTCTCTGGTGAAGCCTCTCACCGCTCCACACCTCTGGCCTGTACCCCAGCTGTATGTATAAATAAATAAAAAAAAAATAAAAATAAATAGATTTCACCTCTTGGTGGAGCAAGTTTCTAAGAGAACTTGTAGGGCAAGAGTACCTTTATATATTCAGAGTGCCTGAGGAGGGGCCTCATGTTGACCCTGGAAACTCTTGTCTATGGACATGTTATAATGATATTGATTGCTATGGGGGCATAACGCTTGTATCTGAGCCCAGTTCCTGCACCCACTTGACGTAGTTGTCCACCCCTGGTCCTGGGGCGAGGAGAGCTCCTGGGATGAATCTGCATGTAGTGCGGAGATGATACGTCCAGGGAGGAGGAGCTGGCTGCGGTTCCCTGGATGTGATCCCCACAATGTGGCATTCTGGGTACTCTGATTCCCAATGTGGCCCATGTTGGCTTGTGAGTCTGATGTTAACTAAGATAGACAAGGATCACAGTAGCTTTCTCTTAGCAAGGGATCCTGGCATGCTGGCCACCCCTTTTAAAGTCAAACCCAGGGCCTCCCTGGTGGCGCTGCGGTTAAGCGCTGTGCTGTGGCGCTGTCAGCAGTGGCGACGCCCGGCCCGGGAGATTCCCACATGGCATGGCAGACCTCTCCTGCTTCGCCCGCTGCTCCCCTCAGCAGTGTATTTCTGTCGATTTGCCTGTTCTGCTCCCCACTCTGTCTTTGGTGAACCCTCTCGCCACCCTACGCCTCTGGCCTGTACCCCAGCTTGTATGCATAAATAAATAAAAAAAATCTTTAAAAAAAAAATTAAGTCAAGCCCAGTGACACCATAGAGGATATAAAAAGTCAAAACCAAGCATAGGTGGGCATCCTGCCTGACCCGCAGTGTCTGATTTTTGCAGGCAGAGGCTGGCCGTACTCTTAGACTATCCACCCAGCACCTGGTGCTGTGCCTGCTGGGTGGAACTAGTGGGTTCCACAACTGCACAACTTGACCAGGGCAAGTGTTATGTTTATCTGTACTCGAAGTCAACTGCTGCAGGAAGTGCAGCCACATCAACCTGATTCCCTTGCTGGAACCTCAGTAAGGGTTCCCTTTCACTGACTGGGGCAGTTAAAAACAACAACAAAACACCACGGTAGAGATCGCACCTGAAATAGTTTTTACATGAAAGGCAGACAACTGTTTGCTTCCCTTTAAAGATCAGTTTTCAGAACAGTGAGTGGATATTATAGGAAGCTCCCCAAATCAGCAATTACCCACCCCACTCTTCTCCTTGTTCTTAAATATATGTTTAGCTTTTGAGTTACTGTCAGACTGTTTTCTAAAGTGACTGTGTATTTTTACATTTCTTCTCTCAGTCTACGGGGCTTCTTTGGTTTCTATATTCTTGCCAGTACTTGTTATTATCGGCTGTTTTACTATAACCATGTTAGTTATATAAAATGTAGATATAAGCTGTAGATTTGCATCTCATTAACTTGCATTTCCTTGATGACAAATGATATTGGGCATCTTTTCATATGCTTATTGGCTATATGTATTTCTTCTTGGAAAGATATCTATTCACTTGTCATTAAAAAATTATTAGTCATTTTTTGGTTGAGTTGTAAGAGCACTTCATATATTGTAGATTTAGGTTCCTTCTCAGATATATGATTTGCAAACATTTTCTCTTATTGTGTGGGTTGTCTTATTACTTCATCAGTGTTCTTTGAAGCACAACAGATTTTCATTTTGATGATGTCCAGTTTACATATTTTTTCCTTTGGTTGCTTATACATCTGCATTTCTTTTTTTTAAGATTTATTTATTTATGCATACAAGAGCTGGGGTGTAGACAGGAGATGGGGCGGGGGGATAAGAAGATTCACCAGAGACAGAGTGGGGAGCAGAACAGGTAGATACACCGAAATACACTGCTGAGGGGAACAGTGTGCGAGACAGAAGAGGTTTGCTGCTCCTTGTGGGTCAGCTCCCTGGCTGGGGATCAAACCTGTGCTGTGTGCTTGCCTAAAGCTTCATAGTGCTGAGACTTAACCCTTTGCATCACCAGGGAGGCCTCCTGTACTTTTTTTCTTAACAATATCCTTAAGATTACTCCACATTAATGATGGAGGAGATATAACTTAAAAATAAGGACCCACGCAAGAAAGTGGGGGTAGAAGAAATCAACATACACCATTAGCACAATCCCTAGGTGCCAGCTCCTATGTTCAAAGCATAGGTAGGAGCTAGAGGGCAGTCTAGGGGCAAAGATGGAGACTGAGCCCTCTGTAGAATCTCCGATCTCTTTTCTAATTCTAGTTAGCCAGTAAATAGCCATCTTCAAAGATGAGCCCCTCCCAATTGAAAGGCTGTATCAGTGCCATCCGTGGAAGAACTCAGGGCAGCCATTTCTCTGCCCACCTGTACCTATGCAGATGCTTTCCTTTATCAACTCTGTCCCTCTGCAATTTACCTTTAACAGTAAACCCCTGTAGGGGGCGCCACATTTTTTACCGGACTTTGACTCAGCCTGGTCGCAGATTCAACTAAATCTCTGTTGATGGATGTTCATATTTTTTAGTCTTTTGCTATTATAAATAGGGCTGTGATGAATCGTTTTGTGTAAAGATTTTTTATTGTTGTTGGTGTTTCTTTGGGATTAAAGTGGATACTTGGTGCAAAGGGCAAGTGCATATGTAATTTTGTGAGATATTGTCAAATTCTCTACAGAAACTGTACCATTTTGCATTACATCATCAGTGCAAGAAAATTTGTTTCTTCATAATCTTATCATTTTTGTGTTTTAAGTTTGTAGATTGTTTATTTGCTAAGTAACAAATGGCATTTCCCTGTGTTTTAATTTTCATTTCACTTGTGAGTCTGGTTGAGCATCTTTTTATATATTTAAGAGGCTTTTGCATTTTTTTCCTATTAGTTATAGTGAGTCAGCCTTGAATGCTCTTTTCCATGCCCCCTACTCCTGTCACAGAGCCTTGTCAATACCACATAAATAATTACCTCAAATCTTGAAATGAATCTTCTCTTCTTGCCCGCTACTGCTTGCTTAGTCTGAACTGCCATGATCTCTTTTCCATTTAGCAACTGCCTTTGAAATCCTTTAATGCATCTCCATTGCCTTTTTTTTTTAAAGATTTATTTTTTATTTATACATACAAGTTGGGGTACAGGCCAGAGGCGTGGGGCGGCGAGAGGGCTCACCAGAGACAGAGCGGGTGGCAGAACAGGCAGATCAGAAATACACTGCTGAGGGGAGCAGCGGGCGAGGCAGGAGAGGTCTGCCGCACCATGTGGGATTCTCCCTGGCCGGGCGTCGAACTCACGTCACGACGCCGCTGCCGACAGCTCCACAGCGCAGCGCCTAACCGCTGCGCCACCGGGGAGGCCCATCTCCATTGCCTTTAGGATAGAATCACTGCCTAGGCAGTGAAGCCACATCAAACTGGCCCTGCCTCTCTCTCCTTGACTGTGCTTCATGCTGGCTCTTCAGTCCTGGAACGCCCCATGTGTCACGTACTTTTGGATTTGCTTTTCTGCCTGGAATGTGTATTTTCTAACATCTTCATCTTCTGTTCTCAGCATAAGTGGCCCTTCCTCACAGAGAACTTCTAGCCTCTTCCATTATCTTTTTTTAAAGACTTATTTATTTATGCATACAAGCTGGGGTGTAGGTAAAAAGTGTGGGGGGTGAGGATTTACCAGAGGCAAAGTGGGAGCAGAACAGGCAGATGTACTGAAATACCCTGCTGAGGGGGAGCAGCAGGCAAGACAGGAGAGGTCTGCTGTGGGAAGCTCCCTGGCAGGGGATTGAACTCAAGCTGAAATGGCTGCAGATACCTTCACAGTGCTGAGATGTAACCCCTTGTGCCACCAGGGAGGCCTGGATCTTCCATTATAAGTTAAGACTTCCCTTATACTTTCATAGCACTCGGATTTCCCCTTCATAGTGCCATTGTGATGATTTAACTCCACAAGGGATCGAGTCTGTTGTTTGTGGTAGATGTTCAATACTTTTACTGGATGGTGACTGTGATGCAGAAGTGGGGAGCTACTCCAAAAAAAAAAAAAAAAAGGTCAAGGGGAGGATGCTCTCAGTCAAACATAAAGCTGACCACAAAAAGAAACTAACAAAAAACCCATGATTTTTACATTTGTAGCTCACCTTTGCTCCTTGACTTTAGCTCCTCCTCCCATTTCTAAACAGAGTGGCCAGCATCAGCAAGGGAACTAGGAACCAAGCCCCAGGATACAGTTGCTATGGGAACCAGTCTTTTTATTGTTAGGTAAGGAGATGCACTGGCTTAACAGTGTTTCAGCCTCTGGCTATGGCTTAATTTCCCATTGGGATCATGCTGATTGCTTTTCAGTTGCTTTTCCTTCATTTCTAATTGCTACTGTGATGATGGGTAAGTGAAAAAAAGTAGACTACAAAACAGGTAAGTACAGAAGAGACGGACTGTTTTGCATCTTCCTAGGCCTGCATTCCACTTAATTGCAGTGCTCTCCACAACAGGGAGGCCATGGAGCCGTGTACACTGGGCAGTGGGGAGATGACCCTGGCCTTGTCCCCTGGAAGGGACAATAGTGAAAGGGTCTGGAGGCAATTGCAGAACACACGCTGTGCTAGATGGCTGTCACCATGTGCTGGTATGCTCCGAGAGTTGCCAGCTCTCCTCATTCTTAGGGCAGCTGCCAACTTTTAAATATTGGCAACTAATTCAAATTCAAATGCTGTGCTAGCTAACACCATTTGGTAACAAACAGACCTGTGTGGGCTTCCAGAGAGGAATTGTAGGCCAGAAGGAAAGGTCCTTCCTGATGGAAGTGATGTCGTTTTTCCGACGGATTTGGAAGTGGAGCGGGGTCCTTGGGTCCACTCTGGGAAAGGTTTCACCAGAGCTCCCTTCGGCGGCACGCAGCGAGTATCTCCACGAGACAGACTCAGTTATACTTAAAGAACAGGTTTATTAGGACAAGAAGTACAGGACACTTGCACAGACACAAGCGGGCAGAAAGGGCTGCCCTTTTGTGGGGGCAGATCGGGTTTTTATCCTCTTATTTCTGTCTGGAGGGGCTCATCTTCGAGGAACGTTCCTGCTTGCTGGCTAACTAGAATTAGAAAAGAGACCAGAGATTCTACAATGGGCTCAATCTCCATATCTTTGCCGTCTAGCTCCCTCCTGTGTTTTGTAACTCAGGTGCTGGTGCCTAGGGATTGTGCTCATGGTTTTGTTAATTCCTTCTATCCCCACTTCCTCTTCTGGTTTTACCCTTGAGCTAGAAAATGGAGTTATCTCCTCCATCAGAAGCATCAGGAACAGATGCTGGCTAACCTAAACAGAAAGGGTATTTCTTGGAAGGCTGCTGAGAAACACCCAGAAGAAACCAGAGAACTGAGCAGGAATGAAAGGGAAGTGGGTAGAGAAATTGTAAAGATTTATTTTTTATTTATACATATAAGTTGGGGTACAGGCCAGAGGCGTGGGGCGGCGAGAGGGTTCACCAGAGACAGAGCGGGGAGCAGAACAGGCAGATCAGAAATACACTGCTGAGGGGAGCAGCGGGCAAGGCAGGAGAGGTCTGCCGCGCCATGTGGGATTCTCCCCGGCTGGGTGTCGAACTTGCGTCGCTGCTGCCAACAGCTCCACAGCGCAGCGCTTAACCGCTGCGCCACCGGGGAGGCCCTGGGTAGAGAAATTGTAGCCAAGTTCATCATGTGCCAGTTGACTTGTTGGTGGGGGGCAGGTGTGGGGAGAAAATTTGGATGCTGTACAGACAAACATTACATATCTATATATTTCTTCTCTTGTGCTGTAGGGGTGTCATCTAATGCTGTGGATTGCAAATTGGTGGGATTTGGGAAGCAATATATTGAAGCATCCTAGATATGTAAAATAATTCAAATCTATCCCCCTCCCTCCTGGGATTATAGCCCAAGAGAATAATCCTAAATAATGAAAGATTTTAATTACAAAGGTATTCAATACAGTGTCGGGGTATATCTATGTAATAGAAGATTGTATAAGTTTATGAGATAAAATAATAAGATAGAAAATCACATAATATAATGTTGCATGACGAAACAGGACATTCAATGATTTCTACTCTTATTTCCCAGGTGCCATCAGTCTGGGGTTCATTTGGGATAGCAGACACCGACAGTTCCTCTCCCAGTCTGCTCCTGCAACAGGGTGGTCCCCAGGGAAAGGGGAGGTTCTAGGTTCTCTGTGGGGCAGAGCAGGGAAGGGGAGAAGCTGGAGGGGAGACTGGAGGAAGAAAGGAGAGCCAGAAGGAGACCCATAGGAGGCACAAGGAGCAGAGACACATGCGCAGAAGCTGCGCTTGCTTCTTGGTCCTGGACTGACTGAAACAGACGTGGGTGAGAGACCCGTGGGGAGGTTGACAATGGCAGCTTTTATCTCAATTTTGATTTTGCTCCTTCTGCCTCAGATCTGTGGGGTCCCTTCTCCCCCTTTCCTATGGGTCCCTCTCTGGATGTGGCAGCTTGTGGCAGGCTTTCGGGACTCACTGGCCCTGCTTTGGGCAAACCCTGTTTGGCTGGGCATTTACCCGTGAGGGAATGGGTAAATATGGGTGCTTGATTTGGAAAGTTTATTTTCTCTCTTCTCTTTATTGCACACTAATTGTGTTAAAGTTCCTTTCCATTAAAGGTCTTATACACTAGAGTATGTTTTGTCTTGATGTGGCAGATGGCAGAACCTATTTAGAGTGGGCAGGTTTGGGGTTCCTGGGACATCCTTCACTTTTCCTGGTAATACTCACACCAGCAGCCCATGAAAGTCCCGGCTTCTAGTTTTGGAGGGAGGCTGGTTTTAGAAACGACCGTCTTTCTGTCAACCTAGGAGGGCTGTAATCTGAAGGAATGTGCTACTCGTCTGTGTCCACTTTACCACTGACCATTTCTCTCCCCAAACTGAAAATTTTTTCTTCCGCTCTTTTCTTCCCACTTCCCAGTTGTCTTTCTATGGTAGGAACTTTTGGAGCAGGGTGACGCTGGGGTGGATAGAAGAGCCTATGTCCCTTGCTAGAACTTGGTTGCTTGTCTGGGTTGTGAAGTTAACCTTTATTAACATGTTTAAGATGGAGCCATTCAAATGCAAAATCATTTTAAAAGTTAACAGAAATTGTATCACCTGTCTCTTTTGACCTGGGCCAGAGAGAGACCTCTGGACTGGGCCGCAGTATTGTTTATTGTTTTGAGAAACTGTGAAGCAAACAATTTTTTGAGAAAGCATCCAAATTAAGACAACTGATGATTATGGACTTTTAGCCAGAGTACAGAATCAGTCAGTTCCCTTTTTACCCTTTCATCATTGTTAATACTAATCAACTCTGTAAAAGTAAGAATGCTAAAAACTGTTCAGAATGTTTGGCCACTGACAAAGGTTAAAACCAACATTAGTGGCAGCAAGGTGCCAGGCTGCCAGTAGCTGTAAAAGTCTCAAGGCCAGCAACCTTGAGATAAAACTCCCCCTACCTAGGGCGAGGATTCCAGGAACTTGTAAAGATAACAGCACAGACCATCTGCTCCACGACCCCTTCATCCTTGATGTCTTGCCAAGTTCACTATGACTTGCTGAATTCCATTGCCTTTATAAGCTGACTCAATTCTGTATTCGGGGTCTCCATTTTTGCCTACGGACCGCTGCGTC
>PVIJ01017045.1:0-30752 GCA_004024925.1 Scalopus aquaticus | reverse complement strand
AGAGGGGATCTGGTGGTTCTTTCTTCTCCTTGATCAGTCTTTTTAGCTTCTTTCCAAGTTCTACTCACCCGTGAGGGTGTTAGATTTATGTAGCGTTTCTGGATCTTCTCTGGGTTTGGCTGATGTCTCTTTATAGGCGGCTTGTCTTTTGGGAGAGTTGATACTAGCGTCCCTTCACCGCCATGTTGATGACGTCCAGATGTATGCAATTTTATCATGTTTACTGTCACAGGTGCATTACCACAGTCAAGATACAAAACAGTTTGATCTCTACAAAGGTCTGTCATTGCCCTTTTATAATCACCCCTACCTCCCACCCAAAACCTAATTCCCAACTACTAAAATGTTTTTTATTTTTATAATTTTGTCACTTCATGGAGGTTCTGTAAATGAGAATCATATGGGTATGCAATCATTTAGGATTGGCTTTTTTCACTCAGAATTCTCTTTAGAGTCGTCTAGGTTATTCTGTATATCAACAAGTTGTATTATGTTATTTTTTTGAGTGGTAATCCATGGTGAAGAGGTACCTCAATTTGTTTAACATTCAGCTGTTGGAAGGACATCTGGATTGTTTCCAGTTTCTGACCTATTACTAAAACTGCTATGAATATTTTTATAGTTTTTTTTGGTATAAATATACATTTTACTTCTCTGATATAAAGTCATAAAATTGCTGGGTTATAGAATAATTGTGTGATTAGATTTATAAGAACTGCCAAACTGTTTTGCAAAGTCACTAGAATTTTATATTCCCACCAGCAATGTATGTGGAATCCAGTTTTCCCATCTTTTTAACATTAGTCAGTATGACAGTACAATTAGTAAATAAGTACATGGCCCATATAAGACAGCCTGAAAAAAGTGAGTCCAAAAAGTCCAAAGGGTAAAAAGGCAGAAGTTATATAAAAAAACGCCATCTCAAGCAACAGCCTCTCTCACTTGTCTCAGCTGATAGGAAACCCAGGTATGCAGCAAATGCTTTATAGCCCTGGAAGGCTCCTGATGGGCCCTGTTCCACTTAAATTAAATTTTTTTTTTCTTTCCAAACCAGGATCATGGCCTATAAAATGCTTCAAGTGGCCTTATGTTCAACATTACTTATAGGTAAGAGCCTATTTCTTTTTTATTTATCTTGTCTTTTAAGACTTTTAGGTTGATGACCTCTTTTGACTTTAAAGAAATGAACAAACATGTTTTATCCAAGACTAACACTAAGGCACTGGGGGAAAAGAAACTATTATGTGACGCTGTTTTTAACATGTTAGTGTTCACTATTTTTGTGTGTGATTTAATTCCTAATTATGTATTAACATTAAATGTTACTGCTGCTAAGAAGTCTATTTAATGCTGCCTCCAAAGAAATGCTCTGGTGTCCTTGAACAAAGGAAAATGTTAAATGCCTTTTTGAAACCATGATACTTACATTGTACTATTATGTGAAGACCTCAAGGTACTTTGAGAGTGTGAATTCATTAACCTGTAGGGCAAGCTGTAGCTCAGAAAAGTGGTGTTTTAAAGACAGATCAAGGAAGTCACTGAAGGCTAGATGATATGCTGCCAAATTGACCCAGTAACTCCGTGTCTTCTATCTGTATTGAACTGAGAGGTCATCTGTTTTACTTGTAACCAAAACTAAAAATACTTACAAAGTGTTAATTATTTTAATAGTTTCATCTCTGCAATTTAACAATTCAGAGAAAGAAGCTTAAATCTGAATCAATTTCTACTTTTAAGATAAGCTTGAGACCTGTGCCAAAAAAAAAACCCAAAAATTATATTTTATTTGAGGCACACACCCAGAAATAAAAAAGCAGATAGATATAGGATATTAATCAAGATATATGTGTATACATGTGTCTATAATTAGCCTTTTATTCCTAAGCATATGAAAAATTTAATAGGGACTTTTAATCATTAGCCCTTCTGTTCTTGTTCTTGAGCCCACCAGCTCAATTGAAAAAAAAAAAAGAATTTTAATCATTAATATTACTTTTGCATTTGGGGTATTTTCAAATATGATGTAGAAAGTTTTAGCCAAGTTGTTTTTAGCAGTTATTCAGGAATATACAATCACACTCAGTTACTACCCACACCTCTAGATGAAGAAAGCCAGGCTGGCTCAGTTTGCATGTCTGAGGAGCACACTGTAAATTAAAATCAAGCGTGGTTATAATCTACCAGCTAATACTTTGCCCTCACTGCTGATCCATGCAGTTGTCTTTAGAGTGGGTGAAGGTGGGTGACTGCAAGGCTACAAGCACTGCGGCTGGTTCACATACACCTGTGAGCACTGCAGGGTCAAAGATATCTGACGAGAGGAAAATGGCTCAACTTTTATAGTCTTTGTTAAACCATTTGAATTAACTCTAACACCAGCTGAAATACAAGTATGTCTGTCTACAAAGACAACTAGTTTGACTGACTTCACTATAAAAATGAATAAAATTACATACTTGAAGTTCATGAAATAACAAATTGAGAACCAGAATCGAAGAACAGCGGACAGTCACCATTGGTCTCAGGAAAGAAGTCTTTACTGTTTATGAACTAAAGAGACTAGAGTCTATAGAATCAGCTTTATTTGTTACAATTACTAGTTTAACTAAATTTCCTAAATTTTTAGCTCTAAATAAGTCTATAATAGGCAAATCAACTTTTTTTTGCTCCCCTCTCTCCACTTTTCACTTAAGAATGTAGTCTATTCATCTTCATATCCCTTCTGCTTATTGAAAGAGAACAACCATTTTTAAAAGTCTGTTTGCTTTCATTATTTGAATAAACTTTCTCAGCTGCAGATTAGTTGTCTAACAAATTACTTTTGTCTAGAACTTAATTTGAAGTAAGTCAGGAAAATATCTTATTATCCATTTTCCTAATGGGAATACTGAAGTCAAAAATGATGAAGAGCCTTACTCAAGTAATTTTATTTATGAGCAGAGTCCCCAAATTATATTATTACTGATTTTCTCAAAATAGTAACTTAAACACATTGCAACTGTTTCTGGCCAGAGAATTAGAATTCTAAGTGTTATGATTTGATTAAAAAACAAAACAAACCTCTCTTTAGTATTTAGATCCAGAATTACCTTCTCCTATAATAAAATAGCAAATACTAAAGTCTTTATTATGTGTCAAGGGATTTCCATATGTTCCCTTTGTTCACCTCTCATAATCATTAAAAATAAGTGTGATGTTGCCTATTTTACAAAGAGGAAACTGATGTTTAGAGAAGTTAAATGACCAAATTACACAGTTAATCCATGGTGAAAGCTAGATTCACATCCAAATTCTACAGCCAGATCTCCTGAGAACAAAATTCCACCAATAGCCCCTCTGGCCCTGCAACCCTAGACATGGAATATGCAGATACAGGACAGGCAGCAGAGCACATAGCAAAATCTCCTGAAAAAAGTAAGGGCGCCAATACTGTGGCCACTCGTGCTACAAGAAAAGGGCACATATTAGGGAGCTTGTGACTTTATCGAGAAGAAAAGTCAGACCATGACATAACCAAGAACTGTCTATGAAAGTTTCTAACGGTGCTGAGGCTAAAGAGAAGTCAGTCCTAAACTCAACATGATCTACCTCAGCAGGGCACTTTAAAAAATCCAACAGTCTCATTTCATACAAGGAGGAAATACGAAAAAAACACATATTTGGAAAGTGTTTCACTGAGTAAGTTAACCAATCCTTGTTATTTACCCATAGGTAAACTATGGGGGGGAGGGGTTCATGTCCATTATTGTTGATTTGTGATCCATAAAATGCAATGTCTTCTGATTTTGGCAAGGAAAAAATACAGATACAGCCTTTGACCTGTTTCTCTATCATAGTTTCTGTTTCTGTTCTTATTTTTCACTCCACAGTTAGTAACCAAGACCAATTTCTCATGAAGGATTGTTTTGGTTTTGTTGTTTGTTTGTTTGTTTGGTTTTTTAACAAGAGTCCATATTTCCTTCTTCAGGACTCTGTCAGCACCTCTATTCCCTCTCTCTTTGCCTTCTCTACCTTAGAAAGAATGATCCTGCCATCTTTCATCTCCTTGGAGAATCTCTGACATAGTTTTATTTTATCTGATTCTGTTCTTAATTTTACCTACTCACTTTAGCTAAGACTGATTGATGCTCTCAAGAAAGTGGGTAGTAATAAACTGGGAAATAACTTGATTAACAAAAAATGTCATTGCCTATAACTAGATTCACTGTGTTCTACATGATGTAGAGAAACTTCTACCCATGTGGAGTTGAGAATCATATAAAATGCTGCCTTTCATGAGCTACAAACTTCTCTATCCACAAGATTAAAAATTAATAAAATATCTGCCAACTTCAACAGTATGTCCCAGGGAATTACGTGACTGTGTGTGTGTGTATGAGGTGCACATGTTGAGAGCAGGTTAAAAAGACTGACGTTAAACTCAAGTGATACCGGTTTCTGTTTGCTTTTCAAAGTACTCAACACATCAGCAATTGTAACGTCAATAAATCCGAAGTTCCTAAGTTAAAAGTTCAGTTACGAAGGCATTTTATTAACAGACAGTTGAACACAATGATGATGATTTGAGAGCTGGCCTCACAGTTCAGTTCCTCTTTCTTTTTACCCAGTTGACTTTTGCTAACTGGCCTGCCTCCTCTCTTTTTATTTGCCCTATTTGCCCTCTTACCCATAGCTCCTCTCCTTCTGTAACTTTTCTAATACCCTTTTTTCTCTTCTTCCATTGACTTAATTTCTTGATTTTGCTCCTTCCTTATTTTTTCGTCTACACAATTTTTTCTCTCACAACCCAAATGTCTTCTCTTCTGTTCTCTTTCTTTAACGAATTTTAACAAAGTGAGAGATGCATTGTAGTAAATACAACTCTTCCAACTTTCATCATCAATTTTTGGATGAGTGACAAAACTTTAGAGTGGAAAGGAAAAAGTGAACTATCTCATTATTTATAAAGAACATTGTTAACTCAACACAAATAATTAAGATATTCAAGTTTAAAAAATATGAACCTCACAATATTATAATTTTCCCCTACATTAGAGACATTTGAAAGTGTTACATTGCCAAGAAATCTGTATATCCTTTTCTCCTGATCTTCCTTTGTACTTAATCACTAGTGACCATTTACACATTATTTCAGTACTTAATTTATGTGCATATGTAATCACCCGGGCACTTTTTCTTATTTTTTTTTTAAGATAAATACTTAAGGGCAAGGATTGCGATGGAAGCTAGTAAAAATAGCAAATCATAAATGTTTTTCTCTGATTCCTTATACTGAGTACCAAGTGCTTTACTTTCAGCATCCTATGCCCAAATAATTTTGAGCTTGTGGGTTGACTGTTCATCTCCAGGAGCAGGTACCAGGTAATACTACAAATGTCCGCATCACCCAGCCACTAAAGGAAACAGTTAGCTGTGGTCCTATGCTGTTATCTACCACACATGTTGTGCCCTGTCCACCTGAATCCCACCATGTTTATTTCATGGACATAAAGATGTTGAAGGCTACATAAGCAAAGGAATTCACAGTCATTTCTGTCCAGGGTGGCATGCTCCTATTGGTTGAAGCACCCTGGATTGTTCCCCATCCCTCCCACCCCTACACCATTTCTTGGGCTCTAAGACAACATACCTATCGGGTTCTCTAAGACACCTTTCAACAAGTAGCAGTTTCCTCCCTTCTTTGTCCTGGTCTTGATCAACTTGAGAAGTAAACCCAAAGATGATGGTGGAACAATATCCATTTCCTATCTTACTGAGAAAAGCTATAAATATGTAGCATACTAGAAGTACATGAAGGGCCTGATGACTTATCCACAGGATTTGGCAAATTTCCTATTCAACTGCAGGTTGTATAACCAGAGGAAATGTGTCCTCCAAGGACAGCTCACTCTCAAGAGGAAGAAAGAGCAGCTAGCTGGACCAGACAATTTATGCTTCTAGCACTTTCTAATTAAATGAAGCCCCTCCCCTTTTGAGGGGCAGAGTATACTAGGGAAATCCGAAGTATGGGATTACTCTAAATGAGCTCTGAGTATATGGAAAACAGGAGTCTGCCATTAGATGCTCCCTTTTAATTTTGTATCTTAAAAGGCACATTAAGCTTTCTGATCTTATTAGTGTGTAGGTTCCTACCAGAATAATTTCATAGTCATGCACACAGTCTATAGTCAGTTTTCCTCCATCAAATTTAAAGACTCCCTTTCAACCCTTTCTGAGTGATGGCAATATAGGGAGCTCCTCAATTCTAATCATACAGCTTCTGTTACTTCCATACTCTCCTCAGCCCACAACGGGTTCTCATCTCTTTGTGTAATGGGAATACATTTTGCTTTAACTGTTGACTTCTCTTTCCCTGATTTCTGTCTGTCTCAAAGCTAAATTTATCAGCATGTAAGTTCCTTGAAGACAGGAGAGTTGTTCCCCTGAGTATATTTGATATGTTCCTGATGTATATTTGATATGTTCCTATGCAGGGAAAGTAATTTTCATTAAATGACCAACTTATTAAGAATACATTTCAGTTCAAGATATTAGTGTCAGAAGAGACATTAGAAATCATACAACCCAACCTTGTTTTACAGAGCAGAAAATGGTGATGCAGGAGTAAGAAGTGGCTTGGTGACCTAACTAGTTTCTGGCAGGGTCAGCCTAAGACTCCAGATCTCTGATCCTTCTTGGTTTGTTTGGGGAGAGCTACAATCTAACATATCTCCATACTCTCAAGTGTCCACCTTATTTCTACTGTGTAGTATTTTTTGCAGAAGGCACCTGAGAAATATTTAGGTCATAACTAAGCTCACAGGTCTTATTAAAACTAAGTAGGGGAATATGTTGGCAGTTGGAAGGAGAGGACAATATTTTTCATAGTTTATGATCATGAAGTTTAAAAAAGGCATTAGCTTGGATGCTACTGCCTACATTTAAGAAAGCACCCATTTAAAAACCAACAAAGCAATAAAACTCAGGGTTCAGTTTTCAAACCCCCGCAGTATTACATACACTTATAAACTCAAAACTTTGATCTTGCTCTAACTTTCAAGGTTGATCAGGCAGAATAAAAAGGGGAGGAGAAATTTCTCAAGCAGAGAGGATAACAGCATGCCCTTCTACATTACCTGCATTTTATTTCCAGCCCTGACATTGACTTACTATGTGACCTTGAGTGAGTCATTTCATCTTTGTGTGTCAATTTTCTCATTTGTAAAGTAGGATAATAAATACTACTTTCTGTCTCTCTCTTGGGTGATGTTATTGTCACCATCAATTAATATTTATCCATGCTTGCTGGGAGCATAAAGTTGAGGTGGGTGCTTCTAGGGTGGAGGAGGGTTGGATCTGGGGGAAGAGAATACATCAATGAATATTATCTATGAACCCAAAAAAAAATCAAAGATTTACAAAAGACAGATTTATTAGAACTTAAATAGCTATGGCATATATTTTTAAGCATGTTTGTCTGCCAAGATTTATGAAAAAGCTCTTTTGATCTCTTAGCAATTACACAATGCACTAAGATAATTATGGTGCAGATTATTGGTTTCACTTTTAGGTGACTTTAAGTACCACTATCTTAGGCAATTATTGTACTTTATCTGGCTGTGAATTATATCTTGAGCAGAATTTATTTAGAAATATTTATTAGAAACTGATGACACTGGATCTACTTTGTAGAGCCACTGGCTTTATTTTGAAAAACACCTTTTAACACAATAGGTTCCATTAAATAGGTAATACTATAACTAACAAACATCTTTTTTTTTCCCAAAAGAATGAAGAGAAATATGAAAAGGCACCTCGTAACACATCCTGGATAAAAGCAAAACCTCTGTGTAGGCCCATCCAAAGTAGTCATCCCAATGAATGACAGTTCTGCATTGTCTTCAGCTCAATCCTCCTTCCCATCCCTGCTGTCACTTACCTGACTCACGCCCTACTTATGTTTGATGGGGAATATCAGAAGAGCTCCCCCACCCATGTCTCTCGCTCTCTTCCTTTTGCCATCTGTATTCCCCACCCCCGACAAAGAATTTTCAAAAGTAAATCTGTGTTGTATAAATAAAATGTTGGCAGATACATAAATTTTACTCAGCCTTTAGAAGGAATGAAACGCTGACATATGCTATAAACCTTGAAGACATTATACTAAGTGAAATAAGCAGACACAAAAGAAAAAATACTACCTGATCCGTTTCTTATGTGAGCTGCCTAAAATAAGCACATTCATGGAGACAAGAGTAAATTATAACTACCAGTAGCTAAAGGAGAGGGTAGTGGAAGTTATTCTTTAAAGAACACAGTTTCTATTGAGAAGGATGAAAAGGTCTTGTGATAGTGGGGACGGTTGCACAACTATATGAATGTACTTGATGCCGCTGAATTACATAATTATAAATGGTTAAAATGATAAGTTACATACATTTTTATCAGAAAACAAACATTTTAAAAGCAAATCTAATCTTACTGTTTTCTTGTTCAGAAATTGTATTTACGAAATAAAGATCAAACTCCTTGATATGACAGAGATAGGCCTTCAGAATCCACTTGCAGTTTATCTTTCCAACGTTGCTATTTCTCACTGCCTTACACCTCAACTCTACCTTTCAATCACATTGGCCAACTGAAGGTCATTGAACCTGAGCTTAATTTGCTCCTCTGTCTCTTGATTCTCCAACCTTCAGCAGTGAAACCATGTTCTTTGCTTCCACTCCCTTCTTCCTAACTGGATAAACTGTGACGCTTAACTCAGAGCCAACATCTCTTGGAATGAGGCCCCAATCCAATGTCAGAGTGAATGACTTGCCCTTAGGATGGACCAGTCAGAATGTCTTCCTGTAATTATTTGTGAACTCTAAATATGAGTTCCTTGGTGATAAGAGTTACTGTTTTTATTTACTTTTTTATGCAATGGTAATTATCAGAGCAGAGATAGTGAAAGTCTTACCGCACAAATTTTGCATAACCCTGAGAATGAGTCCCTACTTATATTTTTTGGCCTTGTTGCCTTATCTGAGTCTTAACTCTGGTAGTTAACAGTTTACTTTGCCATTAGTTGGTGCTTATAATGCATTGCATTTGTTATCCACTACTACATAAATGCTACATAAATTCCCCAAATCTAAATAAAATAATAAACATTACTGTTTCTGAGGGTCAGGAATTTGGGAGTGGATTAGGATGGCAATTCTGATATAGGACCTCACATGAGGTCACAGTAAAAATGTCTAGGGGTGTGGCCATCTGAAGTTTTGACTGAGGTCAAAGTATCAGGTTCCCAGGGAGTTCACATACATGGCTAACATTGGAAGGCTTTAGCTCCTTGATGTATAAACCTTTTCATCAAGGTTACCTAAGTGTTCTCACAACATGGCAACTGACCGTCCTACAGAAAGTGATCCAGGAGTTGGGCAGGCCAGAAGTTGTAATATCTTTTATGTGCTAGCCATAGAAATCACACTCTGATTCCTAATTCATCCTATGTTTACACAGGTTAGTCATACTAAATGATAGAGGGGACCACAAAGGACAGCCGTACCAAGCATAGTGATTTAGGGCAGGGGGCAATCATCTTAGAGGACAGCTTCCACAGACATGCTGGTTTGATTATGTTGAATTAGATTACCTAGCAGCAGGCTAGTATTACTTCTGGCATCTGTTTCATCTGGTGAAGCTGACTTTTGTCTTTTATTTTTAAATCATTAAATTGCTAATTTTTTTTAATAGAGAATATGTCTGAGTCATTTCTCTATCCTCCATTGGCATTACCATGTTTTGTACTCAGAGGCAACATGATTGATGTATAATATTTAGAGAAGTTGTCATTTTCAAGAAGTACCTGTTTAGAACCAGAGTTTACTGGGTTGACAAATTAAACCAGAAATAATAGAGCTAATAACTGTAACTATGCTTGAGCTCATTTGCAAGTTTGGAAAAGCATAAGAACACAGGAAATGTGTAATTAGTGATCATTTCCCTTTTTTATAAGCATAAGAGGAGGAGTAGTAGTAGTAGTAGTAGTGGTGGTGGTGGTGGTGGTGGTGGTGGTGGTAGTAGTAGTAGTAGTAGTAGTAGTAGTAGTAGTAGTAGTAGTAGTATCATCTGGTCCCCAGCATTCCTGTCTTAGTCTTAATAAAATGCAGTGACTCTGAAGGAAGAATTCCATCTTCCTGTCACACTAACTGTGTGACCCTAAGCATATTTAACTTTTCTGCGACTTAGTTATCTTGTATATAAAGTAGAATTATTGACAGTACTATTTTTTAGGCTTTTTGTATTAAATAAGATGATTCAGGGAAATTAGCACAATACTCAATAAATGCTTATTATTGTTACTATTATTATTACTACTATTTAATACTATTATCTAGACATCTAACCATCATATTCAGCCACTGACCTCACAGATTCTCAGTGCACACTTTGCTCACATCATTCCTTCTGCACAGAATTTTGGTAAATTTTAAAATTTCTCCAAGCTTGAGTTTTCCTGTATTTACTTGTCCATGCAATGATGATTATCAGAGCAGGGACCGTGAAGGTCTTGCTGCACAAAATTTGCATAATCCTGACAATGAGTCCCTATTTACATTTATGGCGTTGTTGCCTTATCCAAGTCTCAAGTTGGGTAATTAAGTTACTCTTCTTTCATCATGCTAAGTTTAACCTTCTCTTCAATAATTAGATGACTTCCTTGACCATGAAATTATCTGTTTGTATCCCAGTTTCCTAATGCCCACTAACAGTACCTTCTCCTAAATGCTCTTAGTACAATCAAATCCTGTGTTGCCTTGTTTTGGTTTATATATTTGACATTTCATCCCAACTAAAAAGAAACACCCTATAGTATGGTTTCTTGTCTTGTAACTTGCTGACACCTCAGTCCACACAGAGTACTAGCCAACTTAGGCCTGTTAATAATGAAGCTGTAGAGTGCCTAACATAGTCTTACTAATGAGATTCTGTAATACAGTCAAGTGTGGTTTAACAAGGGAGATATGTTCTGAGCAATGTGTTATTAGTGACTTCATCATTGGATGAAATTACATAGAATGCAATTACACAAATCTAGATGGTGTTACATGCCGCTCAGCTGTATAGTAGGATCAACTGGGACCATGGTCATAGATCAGGCCTGTCATTGACTTAAATGTTGCTAAGCAACGCCTGACTGTAAATGCTTCTTTATCTCAAGCAATGAAGAGATTATACTGTTAACACATTTAGGTTAGGGGTGTACTCGTCCTTTTTATTGATTCAAGTTACAACTCTGAAATGACTATGTTTTACTGAGGAATGAAACCTTAATATGTACTGCTGAAATTCAACATTCTAAAATATTACCATCTTTTTTATTTTTCTTAATCCAGAGTGTAAAGAAGATAAAAATATAAACTTGTTCAATGATGAATTTAACAATACAAAGCATTAAACCACAATGCCAGATTTGGGAGCAGTCTACTTCAGACTGAAAGATTTGTTCTATTCTGGAAGGCTAAAAAACAAGAATAAAATTTTTGACTGCCTGGTTTGAAGCCGGTTGTTCATAGTCAATTATGTATGCAATTCTTACAGCAATCACAGCAATATATTTCTTCATATACAAGAAAACTAAAGCTTAGAGAAACTGAAAAATTTGCCCAAAAGTAAGTGCTAAAGCTGGAATTTGAGTCTAGATCTGTAAGCTCCTGTGCATATACAGAAGTTCTGAAATCCCCATTCATCATACAGCACTGACTTTCATACTGTATTATATGTCACCAAAAGTGGTGACAGCAGAGTGTGACAAAGAGTTGAAGATCAGTCATCTTTCACAGGGCATAGCTTTTCTGAAGTTTCTAAGGCATCCATTTTCCCCAAAGACCACAGCTATGTTTCATTAAGAGGAAACATTAAAATGTTAACTATTTTCTAAAAGATGCTGTGCTCATGGACTCAATTACAGGAGCCTTGGGAGCACCATTTTTGTTGGAGGACCCAGCAAACCAGTTCCTACATTTCAAAAGACACATCTACTTGCAGGATTACTGGGACCCAGATCACAATGCGAATATATGGGGAAACACACTGGCTGATCAGGTATTTGCATTAAAACAAATGGTCCTTCACCATATTTTTTAAACAGACATCATCTCAGCTGGTATGAACACCAGCAGCCCAACCCATGATTCTTCCTCTTTAGCTGTTCTGAGCTAAATCTGTTCTTTCCTCCCCATGAAGTGATTTTTGCCTAGTAAACTCCACCTTCTACTTTAAGACTAAGATCAAATGTTCCCTCCTATCTGGAGCTTCTCCATTCTTTCAAGGGAGGCATTTGTCCTTTCAGCTTCTCTCACCATTGCATGTTCTTCACATGAGAATAGCTCTCAAAATGTCACACAGGAATTATTTATTTTATGCATCCAACTTTCTTGCCTACACTATAAAGGTAAGGTATACGTCTTATTCATCATGGTCATTATTTTCAGGACTTAGTAAAATGATTGCTCTAGAGTCAAGTCTCAGTAAATTATTACACATTTTGTTAGGTGGAAGGAAAGATGTAGTCACATTTTAGTTCCCTGTTGGTTGTTCAACAGTCAATTTTCTTCTGTGACAATTATTCCAGTCTTTAATATCGCTGCTTCATTTGCTTGCCTTTTGCACATTTTCCTATTCATTTGTATTCTCACTCTCAGAGAAATAAAAAAGAAATTTGCCTTAGCCAGTTTTACTCCATATAAACCCCACCTTTTGATGGAGTTTTTGATGGAAGAAAACATTCAAATTTCAGGCCAAATGAAATTGCTGAATTATTTTAAGATTTAAATTATTCATAATTTCACTCTTAACAATCTAGTAATGCAGAAAATGAAGATGTATAACAAATTTATACATTTCTTCACTTATTTGTTCTTTCTCTCTTTCCAAAAACATCAGGTTCTCCTATCACCTGGCACGAGGGTTGTATAATGTCATAACAAAAATTGAATGTCCTTGTGGTTCTAGAGCCTGGGACCTCTCCTCAGTCTGCATGTCTGAGGGGTTTTTTTAGTAGTCTTTTTATTTATATATACATCGATTACATCTTTGTTCACTCATTTTTTTTTTTTAACAATGTTTGCTTGCATGTCTGAGCTTTAACTGGTCTACCAGGACTGGCTTGTTTCTGCTCAGCATTTGCTGATGAAAACCAGCAGTTTGTATAATGCATGTAGTTTTATGCCTTTTTTTCCTCCAATAGACATCATTTAGAGGAACTGAAACAAGGCACTTGTTTATTTGACAAATTAAATAAGAACAGACTGGAGGACTATGCCTTCTTTATGGAGTTTTGAAATCTTCAAGTACACTCCCGCCTATAATTGCAGACCAGGGCTGTGATCAACCAGCAAATACTATAATGCCACCAGAATCTCCCACATTGTTTCACGCTGCATCCTCACAAATACCACAAAACATTTCACTATTGAAATAAACAGATCACTGAAGGTGTGGAAACCAAATCTTATTTGGTACCACTCTTCCATTTTATTTTTCTCAATCTTTTATGACCCTCTACATCAGAGTAATTGATACAACCTGTGTTCTACAAACTCAGAGATCATGACTTGAGTTTCCTTTCATTTCAGGCTCATGAAACATGGACTAATTTGAAAACAAATGCACAGCATCATCTGAATGCGAACACCTAGACCACTGACAAGTCTACTGCCCCATAAATGTGCTTTACTTGTTAACCAGGAAAGAAGAAATGGTGGGGTCAGCATGGCAGCACACAAAAACCATGGGCTTCAGCGACCTGGAGACAAATCCATACCATTCACTAGGTTATTTATTATGCCTGTCTCACAGAGGTGCTGAAAGGAGTGACTGAAAATTTAGAGAGACCTAGAATTAGAAATCTTCAATAAATAGCAGCTTTTAAAACAAGAACTAAAGACAACAGTAATAGCATTTATCCAAAAACAGGCTTTTATAGAAAAAGAAAAGCAAAAGCAAAGAAAGTATCATTAAAACTCTGTTCATAGCTCTTGCATTCTATCGTCTTGTTGAAAGAGTTTGTGCAATTTTTAATTCAAGGAAGAGGAAGGCTTAGATGAAGCTGGTCCTCTTCTTTTTCTTCAATACTCATCACTTTTCCAAAGACAGTATATTAAGACCATGGTTTTTAAACTTTTATTCATCAAAGGTATACTGCTGAGGGCAGTAGAGAATAAAATCTTAACTCATTGGGGAGTAGACAATGACTGCTAAGTTACTGGAAGCTTTCTTGTAAGTTTTATAAAATGTACGCAATTCTGCATGCTGGTCCATCACACTGACTTTTTTTCTATATAAAACAACAGTTTTAAAGAAACTTCACACCCACTACCAGGCACTCCCCACTCCCTCATGCTTGAATCCCTAGCAACAATAATCTGCACCTATTTAAAAAATTAGAAAAAAAAATGTTTTAGCTTTCTGTCTCTATTTTAAAAAGAAATATTTAACTTACTGGCAAGGCATATTTATTAATCTTTTCCCATTAAATGGAAAGACTGACTCTAAAGCAAAGTCTACATTTATCCTATGGTTTTCCATATGTCTGTCGAATATGACTACAGTACTCTAGTTTGAGAAATACTAAAGAGATGAAAGTTCCAAGACTGCCCCCAAATCACAGCTAAGTGGAATTTTTTCCTTCAAAATCCTACTTCTCTCCATATACCTAGTTCAACTGCTCTCTGGGAAGAGGGGAGATTTCATTTAGTAAACAGAAGCATCCTGTTCCTTCTCCTTCCAGCTCTCCAACATCCTATTGCACTGACTGAGCTCCTTGCTGTCACTCTTTCAAGCAAACAAAACTAGAAGTTTTGAATTCAGGCAATAATAAGATGGTTCTGCAAGCTTCAGGGACACTGAGGATAGGCATTTGGAGTGATCAGTCGCACTGGAATGGAACTGGGGACTTTAGAAAGGGTATTTCAGCAGGAAGGAAAGAGAGAAACCATCAGAATGGGTAGGAAAGACTGAGAAACAGTAAGTCAAGACTAGTCCCCAGTACACCAGGAGGGATACTCACCGTTCCCTTACCCAGCCCCCCAAACTCACCCTGGGCCGTGACCAGGGGAGGAAAGTACATAGTCTCAGTGACAGCACAAACTATTCAAGTATTCAGTGAGGAGAAAAGGGGAGGCCAGTGACCAGATTAAGCAACCAGGAGAACCACTAGTCTGTGCCCCATGGCATCTCTGGTCTCCCAGGATTGTGTGTGCCCATCTTAGGAAGGAAGGCACCCAGGCATCCCCACAGCAAACTCAGTCTTCCCTGAGGGATTTTTGTGCCAAAACAGAAAGGAGAGACAATAGCAAGAAACTGTCCCTGAGACTGAGTCTATGGTTAAAACAACAACAAAAACAAAAAAACAAAAACAAAATCCAACCACATCTGTGGTATGACAACACGTATTAAAACACTCTCTTTAAAAAAAAAAAAATGTCCCTAGAGTCAGACAAAATCAAAGCAATAAGAAATCCCAGAAATCTGACTCTGCAATTGAGGCTACAAGAAGGAGAGTGAGGATGGGAGAGAGCAAAGTCAGGAGGTACCTGAAGAATTTGATGAAAACATGGGTTCTGTTTAAGAGGGTACCTATGAGGTAGGTAAGCAGTAATCAAAAAAATTTCCTCTTGCCATTTTCAATAGACTGAATATATGCATCCCCTCAAAATTTGTATCTTGTAAATAAATCTTCAAAATAATGGTTTTAGGATATGAGGGTGCAATCCTCAAGTGACCTTATTAAAAAAAAAAAAGACCTCGGGGAGTGCCCTCATTCTTTCCAACACATGCAAAAATAACCGGAAGACAACCAGATAGGACCAGAAAGCAGATTCTTACCACACACAAAATCTGACACCTTGAGTTTGTACTTTCTAGACTCCAGAACTTTAAGAAATAAATTTTTGTGTTTGTAAGTCACTCATTCTATGCTGTTATTTTATAGCAGCACAAACAGACTAAGACACCTTCTTATATCAGTGGCAGGACAAAAAAATAAGATGCAATACAATTTATCCACATGCTGTCCAGTGAATCAATAAAAGAACTGAATAAAAGCTCAATATTTTCTCATTTCTGGTCTTTAGTCTTTAGTTTCATTCATACAGCAGACCTAATCTCAAAAGTGATCCATCCTCCTGTGCCAATTCATTATAATTTAAATAGAATAACTAATGGGTGAGAGTACTATATATATACAGAAGAAATTAAAAATGAAGGTATTTATTTTCGTGTGTTGATTTCACTTATTCCATTTATTTGGACTGATTTACAACATCTCAGGCAGAAGGGGAAAAATATATATATATATACACACACACATGCACACATATATCACTGTTATCTTCAATGACAGCAACAGCCTGAATGAATTTTATTAAAAGTAATTTAGCACTGACTGGTTAAATACACAAACTACCCATCCGAAGCAGAAATACTGCCAGACTCCTTCAAATTAGGAACAAAAAAATAAATGTGTGGCGGTTACATCACAAATTGGAGATGCCCTGGAAAGCAGTTCAAATGTATAAAATGAAACAAATTATCTAAATTCAAAATATTTTATTCCATCTATCACAGTGATAAGCAGCTACATTTTCTCCTTCTGGTCATAATATTAGAAAGCAAGCCTGTCTTTAATATTTATATAAATATTTATTCACATTTAGCATAGATAATAATTATATTTTATAACTTAAAATTGTAAATGACTTGCTAAAATTCTAAATTCAGGAAAGGTATGCCTTCTTAGCCCTAACCTTTTTTTGTTCCATCCAAAGTATATTTTAAAAGGGCTTCTTTGACAATCTTTAATCCAGGCAGTAACTATAGAGAAGAAAACAATAACCTGATTTGCAGTATAGTTGGAAATTTAAATGCCTTTAAATACCATATATAAACTCAGATATTTTTCCTGAGAGGCTCAATGTCAATCTGGCTCTGCCCCATCCTTCAGGGAAGGGAGGAGTATAATCTTATATTTAAGAATGTAGCCTCTAGGGACCTTGTAAAAAATATACTTATTTGTTCTTGAAGTTACACTGGCTTAACAAGGTTGTATGTGATTCAGAGACACAAGCTCACAGATCCTCAGATGTCACCACACCAGGGTCACCACCCACAGTCCACCACAGGCTGTTGTGGCCCCTGCCCCACTCTTTTTCTCCCCTCCCATTCCCATCTTGTAGCCTCAATTCCACAGTCAGAATTCTAGGGTTTCTTACTGGTTTTGTCTGACTCTAGGGACATTTTCTAAGAAAGTACTTTAATACATGTTGTCATACCACAGATGTGGTTTCCTGTTTTTAACCATAGTGTCAGTCTCAGGGACAGTTTCTTGCTATTATCTCTCCCTTCTGTTTTGGCTAATTACAATAATAGGACATTTCCATCATTACAGAAAGTCCCATTGAAAAGTGCTTTGTAGAAAATCATAAAAAAGATAAACTTCAACTCTAACATGCAGCTAGAACAGTGCTGTCCGGTGGAACATTCTCTGATAATGAAAATGTTGTATAGGGGCCTCCCCGGTGGCGCAGCGGTTAAGCGCTGCTCTGTGGAGCTGTCAACAGCGGGGACGCGAGTTCGACGCCCGGCCAGGGAGAATCCCACATGGTGCGGCAGACCTCTCCTGCCTCGCCCGCTGCTCCCCTCAGCAGTGTACTTCTGATCTGTCTGTTCTGCTACCCGCTCTGTCTCTGGTGAACCCTCTCGCCGCCCCACACCTCTGGCCTGTACCCCAGCTTGTATGTATAAATAAAAAATAAATCTTAAAAAAAAAAAAAAAGAAAATGTTGTACAGCTATACTGTCCAATATGGTCTCACTAGTGACACGTGGTTGGTGAGTGCTTGAAATGTGATTCATGGGGGACTGGTTTTTTTTTTATTTTATTTCCCTTATATATTAATTATTTAAATAATTTAAGTCGATAAAAAAAAAGAATGTAGGGGCTACAGTCCACCGACTAGCTTTATGTCCTGGGAGACATCACCTAGCTCTCTGTCTTCATTGACTTACCAACCTGTGAAACAGGACTGATAAAGCACCAGCCCCAAGGGCTGGAGAGAGGCTTGTATGAGATGAGACTTCTAGCACACAAGACATCTCTACAAACACTTTCTTGCAGTAATAGAATGCACATCTCTACACCTTCATTTCCAAGAGATATTTAACTGTTACAATAATTCTTAATCTTGGGCCTCCTTGATGGCTCAGGGGTTAAAGACACAGCACTAGCAAGCTATCGCAAGCCACTGTACTATGAGTTTGAACCCCAGCCAGGAAGCTTCCCACATGGCGCAGCAGACCTCTCCTATCTTGCCCACTGCTTCCCTCAGCAGTGTGTTTCAGCAGATCTGCCTATTCTGTTCTGTACTCTGTCTCTGGTGAATCCCCTCACCCCCCCCACCCCCAGTTCTTGTATGCATAAATAAATAAATCTTTAAAAAGAAACAGAATAATTCTTAATCTTACATTAACCTTACACAAAAGGTCTACCTTTTTTTTTTTAAGATTTATTTATGCATACAAGTTGGGTTACAGGCCAGAGGTGTTGGGTGGTGAGAAGATTCACCAGAGACAGAGTGGGGAGCAGAACAGGCGGATCGACTGAAGTACACTGCTGATGGGAGCAGCGGGCAAGGCAGGAGAGGTCTGCTGTGCCATGTGGGAATCTCCCTGGCCAGGTATTGAACTTGTGCTGCAATGGCTCTGGATAGCTTCATAGAGCGGCACTTAACCCATTGTGCCACGAGGAAGGCCCCATTTTTTTTTTTTGTAAAGCTAGACACATACCTGACTATGGTAGTAGTGGTGAAGAAACATCTATGAGGAACCCTAGCCAATAGTTTCATTCAATCATCCGAACTTCTGTTTTTTGACTCTCATACCACCATCTGTGAATTACTCTCCCTTAATAAACAATAAAATGGTTACCTTGATGGCAAGCAGAAAGATGTTAAAATTTAAGGGGCTCCCAATAACTGACATTTCCAAAGCAACAGACTAATCTTACTATTATTTTCTTTTTCTGAAGACTATCAAACATTAACCCCACAGCCACACATTTGTGAACTCACTATGTTTGAGTCACCGCAACTACTTTGTATTGGGGGTTAAAGATGCAAGACCCTGCTCTAAACAGCTCAAGGACGCGGTGTGTAATGAGTGGGTTCCACATGTATACTCTGATGTACCACATGGAAATCAAGGTCACAAAAGTCTCTTGCAGGCCTGATGCCTGCCTCGAGCTCACATCTCATCTTGGACTGCAATCCGCTGACTCACATGCTTCAGCCACACTGGTCTTCACCCTTATATGAAAGCAAGCCAGGTCTGCTCCAACCTCAGACAGACCATTCCCTCTGCTTGGACTCTTCCCTGCGAGGTTCACAAGGCTGACTTCTTGTTATCATTTAGATCCTAGTCCACGTATTTCTCCTCAAAGTAAGCGTCCCTGACAAGCTGGGCTGAAGTAACTTGCTATATCAGGTGACTCCTGTTGTAACACAACAGTCCTCAGGAAAAGGGGAGGTTCCAAGTTCCCTGCCCCACCCAAGGGATGATGGAGCTGAGCAGGAGAGACAAGAAACTGGAGAAGAGAGAAGAAGCTAGAGAGGGAGGAGAGTGGAAGAAGAAGGAGCAGGGAAATTGAGAAGAGGCACAAGGGGCAGAGAGACATGGAAAGAGGCTGTACTGGCCTGGACTGGTGTCGATTTTGATTTTGTTCTTTTCCTCCCAGATTTGTCTGGCTGTTTTTGACCCTTTTCTATGGGCCCCTGCCGAATGGTGTTTTAGACTTGTGGCAGGCTTTCGGGCCCTGCTTTGGGCCAATCCCATTTGTGTGGACTTTTACCCACGAGATGATGGGTAACACTGGGTGTTTAATTTAAAAACTATATTCTCTGTCTTTTCTGTATTACGCACTAATTGTATTAAAGTTTTTTTTTTAAGATTTATTTATTTCAGCATACAAGCTGGGGTGCAGGCCAGGGGTGTAGAGCAGTGAGAGGGTTCACCACAGACACAGTGGGGAGCAGAACAGGCAGATCAACTGAAATACACTGCTGAGGGGAGCAGCGGGCAAGGCAGGAGAGGTCTGCTGCGCCATGTGGGAAGCTCCCCAGCAGGGCACTGAACTCATGCAGCAGCTGCTGACAGCTCCGCAGCGCTGTGCTTAACCTGTTGCGCCACCAGAGAGGCGCCTGCATTAAAGTTTATTTCCACTAAAGTTCTCATATGTTTTGTCTTGATGTGGCAGATGGCAGAACCTATTTAGAGTGGGCAGGTTTGGGGGTTCTGGGGCGCGCCTCTCCCTGCTCTGTAACACTGTCACTGTAACAAATTGCTGTATACTTAGTGGCTTAAAAAACATGAGTTTATAATCTTACAGTCTCCCACGTCAAAAGCCCCACAGTGGTCTCACAGGTGTGTCAGCAGGGGCTGTGTTCCTTTCTAAACAGTCCTGCTTCCTGGCCTTTTCCAGCTTCTGGGATCTGGGTACAATGTTGTAATCAAGCAGATGAAATTCAAGTAGATAAGACATCTTCCTTGACTCACGGCCCCTTTTCTTCAAAGTCAAAAATATTGCATCTTTTGCACCTTCCCTGCCCTGCCCACCAGGGTAAAAAGAAGCTTCTCCTTTTTTTAAGGATTTATGATTACATTGAACTCATCTGAATAATTCAGTTAATCTCTCCAATTCAAGATCCTTAACCTTAATCACATCTGCAAAATCCCCTTGTCATGTAAGAGCATAATCAAAGATTCCCAGGATTAGGTTGTAGACATTTTGGGGGGTTCACTGTTTTGTCTACCACATTTAACCCTCCCACAGTCTCTATTACGTTGCCTTTTTCTTTCTTGCAATTTTTTTGTAGCCTAGTAAGAATTATTTATTTAGAGTTTACAAATTATTATGTAAGTTCTTTATCATAAAAATCTCCCCTTCCACTCATTTCCTCTACAAAATCCTGTAATCTTTTTGAGAAAAAGAATTTTATCAGCCTCGATCACAACAGCATCCCTAGACTCTGATGTGGCACCTGGCAACACAAACATACTCAATAAATTGTCAAATGAATAAACTCAGTTTTGGTAATTGGTGTAAATTTTATAAAGGAAGTGCCACCTGAATTAAGTCGCAAAGACAGACAAGAGACGGGGCCTCCCCGGTGGCGCAACAGGTTAAGTCTCAGCACTATGAAGCTATTTAAAACCACTGCAGCAAGAGTTCGATACCCAGCCAGGGAGATTCCCACATGGCACAGCAGACCTTTCCTGCCTCGTCCACTGCTCCCCTCAGCAGTGTATTTCAGTTGATCTGCCTGTTATGCTCCCCACTCTTTCTCTGGTGAATTCTCTCACCCCCACACCTTTGGCCTACACCCCAGCTTGCATGCATAAATAAATAAATCTTGGGGAAAAAAAAGATAAGAGACTATCAGATGAAATCAGGAATGGTCTTTTCAGCACATGGGCAAGAGAGCAGAGGCACTCATGGGACAATAGTTCTCCTGCAGGACTGGTCAAGGATGAGAGAGACTGACACAAAAGGAGTCAGAGGCAAATCATCAACTACTTTTCAGGCTTCATCTTGTATTAGTGAGTCACTGATGGACTTTACATGGAGGAGAAACTATAGCTACAGGACTACAAATTAACTTTGCATTCAGGAAGATACAATGCCACTGGTGTCATTGTCAAAAAGGATTATTTGAAGGAAGCCCAAATGGGAAGCCAGGAAGACTTTTGTTCAGTCTTCCAAGGTTTAAGCTGGCTCATCTGATAAACTAATGAACACCAAAGCATTATTAGAAAATTGTTAGAGGAAAATTCTCTTCCTCTAGGTAATGTGTATTATAATAGTTGACTATTGAAGATCATTTTCTTCTTTTCTCTTGCAACCATGGAAGATTTTGGGGAGTATATTGGGCTGCCTTTGTAAGATATTCTTGAAATCTTAAAAATCACAGGTTATATAAAAATCCACTGCTATGATAAAAAAAAGATTCCGTTCTATCTTTTAGTCTGGTAGTGTCATACAATTACATTTGGCAAGCTATTCTTTTTCTCATTTGCAACAACTGTGCAATGGTGTAAACAAAGCAAAACAAAAAGACATTGTTATGTGGTGACTGCTTATAACTACGTGATAAGAGAAGACAGAGTCAAATGTGGGTAACATGGGTAATGAAGGTTTCAAAAACAGGAAAGAGATGACAGCAATAAAATCTGATAGGTTCAGGAGGTTGGAAGATGACATGTTTGGTTTTAAAGATTTAATTTCATGTTCATTCACATTTCATTCTACTTTCTATTCAGATAATATTATGTACAAACATAGGTATTAGATTTAAGGAGTTACAGCCTCATTTTCTAATAGAAGATTTTTAAACAGGAAAGACAAACAGCTAGTGCTACTCTTCAAAAGTAAAACAGAAAACATCAAATAATAATCAAACAAAAGAACCTTGGTATCAAATAACCTGCAAAATTCTTCCACATTTCTCCCTCTAATAATTATTTTTTTTAATTTTATAAAATGAATGAAAAAATAAGTATTAACAGTTATGGATTCTATTACTTTCCAGTTAAAAGGAAAAAAATAATAGTTTCAGAGAACATACTAAAATGTGTAATTATCTGACCCGAAACAATCATGACATTCTTCCCTATTGTTAAAGTTTAAGAATATCTTTATCACGATTAATGCATTTTAGGGGACCCAGGTTGGGAAAGATAATTCAATTATTTTGACATAAGCACAGGTAATTTGCATAGTTAAGGCAATTTTGGCTGTATATTGAGTCCTACATGAATTAGATCAGAGGCAAACAAAGATAATGAAAAACTCCCTTGCTGACAAGGATGTAGAGCAGTAGGAATTCTTTTTTGGTGGTGGCAATACAAAATAGTCTTGACAGTTTGAAGGCAGTTTGCTAGTTTCTTTAAAGTTTAAACATAGTCTTATCACATATTCCAGCAATCATACCAATTATTAACAAATTAAGTCAAAAAGTGCACCCACATGAAAACTTGCCCATGAAAGTCTACAACACTATTCATAATCACCAAAAACTAGAAGCAGCCAAGAAGTCCTCCAGTGGGTGAAAGGATAAATACACTCTGGTACATCAAAACAATGGAATATTATTCAGCCATAAAATTATATGCGCTATCAAACCTTGAAAAGACATGGAGAAATCTTAAAAACCTATTGCTCAGATAAAGAAGTCAATCTAAAAAGACTATTATATGATCCCAGCTCCCTGACATACTAGAAAACTACAGTGAGAATTGAAAGACCCATGGTTGCCAGTGGTTTGGAGGAAGGGAGGGACAAATTTAGGCGAATCAGGGCCTCCCTGGTGGTGCAACGGGTTGAGCACAGCATTATGAGGCTGTCCAGAGCCACTGCAGCCCCAGTTCAATCCCCAGTCAGGGAGATTCCCACAGCAGACCTCTCCTGCCTCACCTGCTGCTCCCCTCAGCAATGCACTTCAGTCGATCTTGCCAGTTCTGCTCCCCACTCTGTCTCTGGCAAATCCTCTCACCACCCCACACCTCTGGCCTACACCCCAGCTTGCATGCATAAATCAATCTTTTAAAAAAATTTAGGCAAAGCAAAGGGATTTTTAAAGGGTGAAACCATTTTGCATGATACTGTAATACATGAGTGTGCATCTGTCAAGCCCACAGAAGTATGGAATAGAGTGATCCTTTGTGAAACTAAGAATTTTAGTTAATAATAATGTATCAACATTGGTTCATGACTTATAACAAATATACTGTATCAATGCAAGATTGTAATAAGGGAAACTATATGCGTGAGGTGGTATCATATGGGACTTAGTTATATTTGCTCAATTTTCTGTACATCTAAAGCCGCTCTAAAATATAAATTCTATTAACTTTTTTTATGTGACAGAAAAACACTACTTGGACATAACAGAACAGTTTCAGTGCCAACACCTACCTACCTATCTTCCAGAATATAATACTTGGAGAAACAATGAACACATACCCAGTTTGCTCCAAATGTTCCCAGTTTGTCAGTTGTTTGGGTGTATTTATTAACTGAACCTCTCTTTGTTTTTAAAAGTGTTCTATTTGGGATGGTAAATTATACAGTCACTGTACATAGAAGGAAAAATAAAACTAGCATCTGTCTTTAAATGTGAGGAAGTGGACTACGCATTCTTATTGTGTCTCATCTAAGTCTCACAATGGTCCCATGAGAATTATTTTATCTTCCCTGATTTGCAGATGGGAATACTGAAGGTTAGAAAGGATGAGTCATTTACCCAAGATCATACAATCTGTCACTGGCAGATTTTGCAATTAAACCTTCATTTCTGTAACTCCAAAGCTCATTTTCCTTCGACTGTAATATTTGAACTCTGTATATAACGCAGGTGATCTTTGGACATTCTTTCCAAACCTATAATTCTATGACAGTTACACCTAAGAAGCTCATACCCCTGGCAGTAGAAAGTAGAGATTTTATTATTTTGAGAGCTTTATTTATTAAACTTTTGAGGAATATTTTTCAATAAATTATGCTATCACAGTTATTCTGCTCCATCATCTGGATCCTCTGACAATAATGGTATCTGTAATCCATTATTTCCCACAAGGACAGTGAGAGGTAGTACCCAGATTTATTGTCCAATTTCAGCAGATAAATGCTATTAACTTGTGTCACCACATCTCTGCAGTCAGGAAAGAGTCTTTGGGGAATCAGAGTCCTACAGACCATGGCAGCTCACTATTCTGGCCGGGTGGAACTTCAAACCAACCTTTTGCATTTCACAGCCAACACAGGCGGGCTTGTCGTAAAGACTGTGGTTTTCTATTTAGGTTCCCTATACACCCTTGTCACATCCACATTCTCAGTCATGGACCTGCCATTTGTCATCATTCTAAAAAAGAAAGACCTGCTTGGGGCAATATTTTCAGTTGTGACAGAATAACAGTAGCAGCTATAGGATTTTCACAAATTGCTTTGCAAAAAAATATTTCAAAGGAGGATTAAACTTTTCCTATCGAGCAAGAACTTTTTTTAAAGAGCATATAATGAACTCTGCTTTTTGCATGGTGCTTTAGAAGGCAGGCTGTGTAGTGGATATGAGCATCATCTCTGGAAACAGACATACTGAGATTTGGTCCCAGATCTGCCAGTTTGAATTCTGTGAACAATAAGTCAATATTATGCATTTCTCTGTTACTAAGTTTCCTTGTGTGAGGAATGGAAGCAATACAAGTGGCTATCTCATAGAGGCTTAAATAAAACATGTACGAGAATTAGCCTTAAAATATAAGTTCCATGGGGTTGGAGAAGTTTGACTTCACTCTTAAATATCCAATTAATACAACAATTTTTAAAGAGTGGTCTGAAGACTCTTAGGGATCCCCAAGACCCTAGGTGTGGAGGAGGGAGTCCATGAAGTCAAAACTATTTTAGTAAGAGTTCCAAGATATTCTTTGTCTTTTTCATTCTCATTCTCACATGATTGTATAATGAAGTTTCTCAAAAAGTGCACAATGAGAGATATTACAACAGATAGAACACAGAAACAGATATGAGAAAAGCCAACTGCATATTATAAGACATTAAAGAGACTCGCAAAATTATAAAACAATGTCACTTTCACTATATGTTTTGAGAAAAAATATAGTTCTTTCACATAAAAATATGCTTTTATGTTAACATCTCTTGAGTTTATAATGTTGTTAAATGACTTAATGAACATATGATTTTAATATCCTAGTTTTGATTTCTAGTACAGTAACAATCAATGGCTCCAGTTCACATAATCAAAACTCTTTGAGAGTTGAAATAATTCCTCAAAGTGTAAGAGATTCTGAGACCAAGGAAATCTGAGAACCACTAATCTAGCATAAGCCTGGCACAAATTCTCTCTTTCTGGACATACCAACATTTTCTTTTATCACTAAACTTAAGTGTGATTCCTTTCAGTATCTTGTGCTTATTTTCTCCTTGCTCTGATTAACTCACAATGTGTTGTGAGATAATTTTAATGCAAGAAATTGTGTTTAAACCTTTTTTTGCATGGTTTGACTTGTATTAGGAAATGCACATAAATAGGGACAACAGAATGATTCAAACTGATATTGAATGTCAATTCTGAGCCTGGTTTTTCAGTGTGTTAAGTATAAAGTCAAGGAACAACAGTTTATAAGTGGATTTAGAGGTCATCTCGTACCTTGCAACTCACTGTGTGGTTTGGGGCCAGCATCATCAATTGATTCAAAGGCAGACCCCTCAGGGCCCCAATTCAGATTTGCTGAATTAGTCTCTATATTTTAACAAGATTCCCCATAATATGCCACTTCCATTCAGGGCAAACCACCCAATATTTTAGTACACATACAGTCACAGAAACATTCCAATTCCTTCTTCCTCCAAAACATCCTAATCAGTACTTAGGATTCACTTGGAAACACTGCTTTAATGTGTACAAATGAATCACTTGATGTCCAAATGTATTAGTCCAGAATTTGCAATCAAATGCAATCTGAACCTTTCCATCTTTATTTTCCAGTCTTCTTTATGTGGTGCCTCTTCTCCAATAAAATTGATCTACCCGTGCTCCTAACAAACTTAGTAGTCTGCCCTATATCATGCTTCCTCCTGAACCCTCTTTCCTTATTGGAAAGGACTATAGCATAATGCAAATACAATGAGCACTCATTCATATATTCATCTCACATACATTTAAGTAGTAATCAGCATTAATGAGGCTAAAAATTACATTTACTAATAGGATAATTTACTACACAAAAATGGAACTTTTGGGTAAAGGGGGCACTAATAGTAATTATGCTAGAATCAACAGGAATAAGCCAAGAGTAAAGAGAAATGCATAATCATACATTTATTCAGCATCTATCATATGCCAGTACTGTGCATACACAATCCTTATGAAATCCTCCTAAGGTAGGTACTGCTATTCCCATTTTGCAGGTGAAGAAACTGAGTTCTATAAGGCAAAGTAACTTACCAAAGATGCAACTAGTAAGTAGTAGGGCTATGGGGGCCTCCCTGGTGGTGCAGGGGCTAAAGTCTCAGCGGTATTAAGCTATCACCAGCCACTGCGAAATGAGTTCAACCCCTGGCCAGGGAGCTGACCCACATGATGCGGCAGACCTCTCCTGTCTTACCCACTGCTCCCCTCGGCAGTGTATTTCAGTCAATCTGCCTGCTCTGCTCCCCACTCTGTCTCTGGTGAACCCTCTCACCCCCCGTGCCTCTCACCTGCACCCCAGTTCTTGTATGCATAAATAAATAAATCTTTTTTCATGCATAGAGCTATTATTTAAACAAGATCTATCTGAATCCAAAACAACACCCAGAACTACTTTTCTAATCCTACAAGACATCAAACTTGTCATGCTCAGGACAATCATATGTGAGTATAAATGCAGGAAATAATTTGGTATTTATAAGACTTATCATTTATTTGTATGAAGAAAACAACTAGCCAACTTGGTAAATTTGGCTCATCACAGTCATATGAAGTGATCTGCAAAGAGAAAGTTCAGAGAGGAAAAAAAGTAAGATCTTTGTCACTCATTAGTTCTTGCAGGAAGGAGAATTAGACATCTGGAAAATTGTACCATCATGGAATATATATTTCAGTTAGAAGAAAAAGACTGTATATAGTAAATTTGGAAAACAGGCATGTAATAGGGAAGTAACATGTCTAAATGTCAAATAAACATTATAGGTAATGAACTTATTTGCTCTTAAGAATATACGTTCACTGTAAGTTGATGAGTCTCACAGAAGAACCACTCTTCAAGAGAAGGTTTGCTGTGATTTGCACTCAGTGTAATATGCTTTACCATTTAAATTAGATTTATTATTATTTAGGCATAGTAAGGCCAACAAACATATCAGGAAACAGCTGCAACTAAACAATAGTTTGTTACAGCTCACAAGAGTAGTGGGCCACATGGAGAAGCAGCAAAGTAATCAGGAGGCAGAAAGAGAGAAAACATGAACAAGCGCCTTCATCTGAGTTTCACTGGGCAGGAACAGGAGAAGCAAAGCAAGGAGACATAGAAATGACTCATCTGAATAACTTCGATGGTCTCTGAGTATAAGGCTCTGTCCTATACCTTTGGAACCGGCCTTGAGTGATGAGGGCAGGAGTGAGAGACATAATAGAAGCAATCGGGGTGTGTGCTACGGATTGTCTGGTTTGCATTGAAGGCAACCTCACTGGGGACTTTACCAGGATTGGCTCCATGGCCAGCAAGTCCCCAAATAGCAAAGCACCAGAACACAGAAAATAAAGCACAGTTAATACTTTACTTGATATCTTACTTCCTAAGAAACTCTGTTTTTATCATATTCTGCAGTAGGAATATTTGTCTTTGTGCTTTCCATAATAGTCTATGAGAGGGAAATGTGAATAATTTAATCATCCCGCAAGAGAACGCCCAACTTATACTCTCAAAGATAACCATGCATAAGGGTATCATGATTGCAAAGAAAATTAATGTGAAAGGCCAAAGCTAGTGATAAAGTCAGAGTCTCTCTCTCTCTCTCTCTCTCTCTCTCTCTCTCTCTCTCTCTCTCCCCCCCCCTCTCTCTCTCTCCCTCCCTCTCTCTCGTAAAGCTGTAGATGCTCTCTGGAGATTTTATCCAGGTTTTAATGAATCAACGTGCATGTTCACTAACAACAAAACTGCTAGGCTTTGCTGGGTAGTCACATGGATGGCTCTGAGTTCGGCAGATAGGGTATCTCCTCTGGGTTCTGCCTGCTTCACCAAATCCCTGATTTCTCAGGGAGAAAAATCAATGTGAACAAGCAGCCTGTTGTGTTTCCTTTCAAAAGTTTGGCAAGCATTCACTAGTGTGCATAAGAGTATGGTTACCTGTGCTCACATACATAGGTAGGTACACACACACACACACACACACACACACACACACACACACACACGTATACACCAGCCAGATTACAGAATATTCTTACCTAAACAAGACAGATCTGAATCAAATGCAACTGTCTCCCCTTTCAGTTCAACCAGAAGCCACACACTGTTACAGGAGGTTCCAGCTGACAGCAGTGTATTGAGGGCAGACCACCTGCTTCAGAATTCCAAGTCAAAGAAATCCATTCTTCCTCCATGTTTAATTTCTGGCTGTTCTCCTGGAGAGTACATTTGTAAGATCTTTTTATCCAATTAGATGTAGGATACGTTAACATTGGGGAATGTGGTAAGGGGTTACTTAGGTCCTAGGAACGCCAAAGAATTATAAGCAAAATATTAGACAAGTGAAAAAGTTTTGAAATGAATAATTCAAAACAGCAAATGATTCAGAATCCATTTTTTATAATGTCAAATTAGTATTCAAAACTAACTTCTGTTTTCTTGTGATCCTTGACTGCCTATGCACATACAGAATGAGGTGCTGGGAAGTTGACTGGAAGCTCTGTTTCTAGAACAAGCTGTAGGTAGCAAGGCAGGACCATAATCATTTCATTGAGAGATCTCCACATGCCATTATCCAGAAGTCTTTTACCCTGGCTTGTCAGATTCTCCAGTATCCTAACTGGGGAGACAGGTATAGATGTAAACCCAGTGATAGGATTTTGGAATGCAAATGGGGAAAGGCTGCTGTAAGGGGTGCTTCAATGTCAGTTTTTTCTATTCACCAATCTTTAGATGACTTTCCTCCCACTCCATCCAGCAGTGATCTGACCTACTCCAGGAAGTAAACTTCTCATGTCCCTGATAGTAAGGGAAGAGGAGGTATTCAACTGCTTCTGTTAGAGGAAGGGAGGCAAGGTTTTAGCTACTCCTTGAGTAGAATTTCACTCATTTCCAGTTGTACCTTCCCTGCTTCCAGTCATACCTGGTTTCTCCTGTTGCTGAGTCCTTTGGGTTTGTACAGCAACTTGACTGCAGGGAGGGAGAAGTACATCAGCATAGGAGAAGGCTGAAAATATCTGTGGGGATGTTGTATACAGTGAACATGGGCAATGGTTAATCCAGAGAGTCATCTGAGAAAACTTCTACTTTAGCTTTTGGTTGTTTGCTTATTTTTAAAAAGACCCAATAATTTGCTTCTTTCTTGATTTATTTAGATTCCATTTTCTTTAAATATGACTAACTCCAACCACTGTGGAAAGCTGTATGGCGATTCCTCAGACTGCTAAACATGGAGCTTCCATACGACCCAGCAATCCCACTTTCGGGAATTTACCCAAAGGATACAAAAACACTAATCCGAAAAGATACATGCACCCGTATGTTCACTGCGGCACTGTTCACAATAGCAAAGGAATGGAAGCAACCCAGATGTCCAAAAATAGATGATTGGATCAAGAAGATGTGGTACATATACACAATGGAATACTATTCAGCACTCAAAGAAGATAAACACATGCAATTTGCAGCAACATGGATGGAATTAGAGGGGATCATACTCAGTGAAATAAGCCAGAAAGAAAGAGAAAAATATCGAATGGTTTCACTTATAACAGGACTATAGGGAGGCTGGGTGGGAGAGAGACAATCAGTGGGGGGGGGGGGAGAGGAGGGAAGCGGAGGGAGGGAAGGAAAAGGGCACAAAATGGAATAGAAAAGAACACAAGGGACCATGGAGATGGATCACGGGTGAATTGGTGGTGGGCTACCCAAGGGGAATACAAAATGTAAAAGACATAAATAACAATAAAAATACATATTACAAAT
>PVIJ01017044.1:0-30764 GCA_004024925.1 Scalopus aquaticus | reverse complement strand
AATTGCTAAACATGGAGCTCCCATACGACCCAGCAATACCACTTTTGGGAATTTACCCAAAGGACACAAAAACACTAATCCGAAAGGATACATGCACCCGTATGTTCATTGCGGCACTATTCACAATAGCGAAGGTATGGAAGCAACCCAGATGTCCAAAAATAGATGATTGGATCCAGAAGATGTGGTACATATACACAATGGAGTACTATTCAGCATGGAAAGAAGATAAACACATGCAATTTGCAGCGACATGGATGGAATTAGAGGGTATCATACTCAGTGAAATAAGCCAGAAAGAAAAAGAAAAATATCGAATGGTTTCACTTATAACAGGACTATAGGGAGGCCGGGTGGGAGAGAGACACTCAGCGGTGGGGGAGGGGGGAGGGGAGGATAAGGGCACAAAATGGAAGAGAGGAGAATACAGGGGACCATGGAGATGGATCACGGGTGAACTGGTGGTGGGCTGCCCAAGGGGAATACAAAATGTAAAAGACATAAATAACAATAAAAAAAAAAAACTGGAAAAAAAATTAAGGCAATAATCCTCTAGTCCTCTTCAACAGAACCTTCAACAATAATGGAAGTGTTCTTACATGTACTAGCTAATAGAGATAGCCACTAGCCACACGTGGCTATCGTGCACCTATATGGCTACTGTGACAAAATGAATTTTAATTTTTCTTCACTTTTAACTAATATAAATTTAAATAACTTCATGTAACTACTACTTGCTGTATTGGAGAATATAGTTCTAAACCACTGAATCTCTAGGAACTCACTAAGTCTCACATTGTTCAAGTCACTCAAATTATTACGCCTATGCTCTATGCAGGTGATATGCTATATGCTGGAGATTCAAAGGTAAATTAAAAGATAGTTTTAGAAGACCACTCAGTTGACTAAGTATAGAAAAGTAATTACAAAGTATGATCTAAATCATTGGTTATTTGCAAAGGGATTTAACATTTAAAAACCTAAAGGAAAATAAATGCATACTGTTCTCACACATATGATCAAACCTGGGCAGTGCTAGTTATATCTGGCACTAAGTATATATAGAAGGAAGAAAATGAGAGAAAGGGCAAGAGAAAAAGTAATCCAGACAAAAAAAAACCTACAAAATTACTGGCACAGAAAAAAGAGAGAATAAGTGTTAACTTTATCAAGAAAGCCATGGAAATAAGATGCATTTAATAAAGAGAATTCAAGAGTATCAAATACTATAAAGAATCCAAATATTATAAAGAATTCAAGTATAAGAATGAAAAATGTAATGTATATATAATACACAACCTATTATGTACCACTAACTTTCCTTTCATACTAAGGTGAGTACATTTCAGAAATATTTGAAACCAAAAAAAAAATTTTTTTTTTTAAAGAGACTCAAGATTCAAAAATTTATTTTAGTGTAGGAGAACTAGGGTGTAGGACAGAGGTGCAGGGGATGAGAGGATTCACCAGAGACAGAGTGGGGAGCAGAACATGCAGATCCACTGAAAAATACTGCTGAGGGGAGCAGTGGGCAAGACAGAAGAGGTCTACTGCACCAGGTGGGTTAGTTCCCTGGCTGGGGATCAATGCAGGCTACTTAGCTACAGAGGGCCCTTGAGGTGGTAGTGCTGAAACTTAACCCCTAGGCCACCAGGGAGGACCCATGAAAAGATGTTTAATGTTTACTAAACCAAAACTTCAATTCTCTGGAAAGCTGAGTTCAATGACTAATTCTCCAAGGAATTTACATAATGAAGAACTTACTGTATTTTCTTCCCAACTAATACTGAAAAAACATTAAAACGACATGTTCCTTTACCTAGCTCCTTATATCTTGCATTTCAGAGCATCTGTAATCAGCTATAATTCCTAGTTTATAGGAAGTCCATGTATTGTCTCTTCTTTCATTTTAAATTCATATTTTAACAATAAAATGTGTATGTACCATATGATGTGAAAGTATGTTTTAGATCTGCTAGTACATGTAGAGAGGCAATTTAGTGGAGTCGTCATTTGTTACCAGTAATTTTCATTCATCCGGAGTCAATCTACATTTTAACAAACCACTATATTCTCTCTCCACTCTTACCTCCCTGGAAGAATTGCTGCATATGGCACTATGAACAAGATCAAAGCTTCTCTCCAGTAATTTAATTACTTACTAGGCAATACTCAGCATTCTTCTGACATTTAACAGATTTCAAAATCTCAACATTATTACCACAATGCTATAATAAAAAGTCACCACATGTTCATATAAACAGAAAAATGTGACTCAGGGTCAAGAGAAAAATTCATTAAATAGCTTCACAGATGTATTTCTGATTTTAGAATTAAAAGATCACTTTAAAATAACTGTGATAAACATGACAAAGAATCTACAAGATACAGGTACCTCATATGATGGAAAGTAAACCTATCAAAAAACAAAGGCTGGATCAGTTGTTAAAGTACTGAATATTGCCAAAAAAGTTAGTAAACAGGCATTGTTTACTAACCACCCTAACACCTGCTCACCATTCCTTTCCTGATAAAGATCTAACAACTATAAAAATTAGTTCTTGGTAAGCAGGGGATATTAGGACCCTACAAAAGCCAGTGTCCCACATATTCTCATGTTGCACTGATTTTTAAATATTTTGAAAAATCACCCCTTGGTATAAGTACACACAAAATATACAAATACACTCTAAATTATGTCCCCGGAGAAACTTTCTCAAGCATTAACTTCATTGGCTTTTATAACAACTACCTGGTATATATAGGTACTTTTGTTGTTGTTTAATAGACACAAAAGGAATATGTTGGAATAGTATATGCTACTATGCATATGTGAAGTAGAATACTGCTTATGATTAATCAAATATTTTTATGATTTACATATTTAATACCTATCTAATATTTTGTACTATCTTCTACATAGGGCCTTTCTAAATATCCAGGATGAAGGAAGGTATGGAATAAGCTGTGCTATTTGAAAGTAAGAAGCAGACTAAGTGTTTTAATTATAATGTGAATTAGTACTTTTTACCTTCTAAATATTCTCTTCCTCAACTGATAAGAGGTTGGATGTTTAACATTAACTCTGTCCTCTCTTCATTCAAAAACTGAAAGATGACAGTATTGCTCCTACAAGCAACGCCATTACAATTATCCTTTTTCTCCCCTCCAATTATCTTTATTTGATTTATTACTATCGGTAGCGGGAGGGTAAATGACTGGTCATAAAGCCAAAGTTTATCTCCTGACTCAATTCAGAATAGTATAGGAAACCTCCAAACTACAATAAGTACACTATTCTGAATGCAATTATTTTATTTGGTGTTTTGAAAGAAAACTTAGAGATTTCTAATCAACTAAATTTGTAGATTTAAAACCAGCACCTGACAAGTTAAACTTGCAAAAGATGGCAGAAATTCTTTTTATCAAGGCTCCTTTTCTATCCCATTTCCATGAATCATACAGGTTTTTACTACCAGGTGGAGGTAAAAATTCATGCTTGTGCAATTCGAGCCAGTTTGGTATCCACCGACATTCAAAATTCCTTATGCATTATGTTACATTGTTGAAAAGGATCTCTAAACTGAGATTTTATTAAATAACATCTGACCAAGGTCATGAGTAACCTGAACTCAATCTTTTGTAACCCTGATCACATTTAAGCAAATAACCATCCCTCTTCACCCCTTCCCGCTTCAAGTATTCTTTTTTTTATGAGAATAAGAGTATAAAAAGATAAACAGGCAAGTCAAGAGCTAGTCATCTGCATACAAATTTAACAAGTTACATTATCTGTACTGTCCTAGTAACAGAAATGGTGACTTATTCTTTTGTTTCAGAAAAACTTAAACACAGGTATCACATACATACAATTCAATACATTCATATATTATATCCATACTGTCCAATATTTACTAAAAACTCACAAAAATACTTTCCCCCCAACTCTCTCCTAGGCACTTAGTTCTCATGCCATTTCTTACATATTCTTCTAGAACAATGCCTATTCTAATACCACTAGCTCCCTTTTAAAAACAAATAGCAATATTACGTAAAGTATACCTGACTTTTTACCACCAAACAATGTACATGGTAAGTTTTCTTTTTCTTCAGTGAAACAATCTCTCCTTGTCTTTACAGATGCATACTGTTCCCCTTGTAGAGATGTAAGAAAATTTAACTAGCTTTCTGATAGACATTTAGTTTGTTTTCCCATCTTTTGTTATAAACATCGTATAAACATTGTATAATAAAAATCTTGTAAGCATGTCATTTTTGTGGTTTTTTTTTTATTTAATTTATATCCTTTACATTAATTATTGTGTATCCCCCGTAGGTTTCCCACCACCAATTTACCCGTGAACCATCACCATAGTCCCTTGTGTACTTTTCTCCCCTATTTTGGTCTCTCTTCCTCCTCCTCCCCTATAGAATGTCTTTTATTTGTGGTTGCCTGCTAGTTTTTGCTTTTGTTTATGTTTTGAGTGCTGTTTTCTCCTTCTGATTTCTCATTCGGCTCTTATATTCCTCCTATAAGTGATACCATTTGATATGTTTCTTTTTCCTTCTGGCTTATTTCACTGAGCATGATACCTTCTAGCCCCATTCAAAGCATGTCATTTTTAATATGTACATTTATAGGATTGATTTCTAGAAGCAGAAAGTCCATGGGCTATATATCAATTTACACTTCTACCACCACTCTATGAAGTTCTCATTTTCCTAATCCCTCTTCCTAGACAGTATGTTACCTAACTGCTTCATTTGTCTAAGAGTCATTTATTTCATTTCCTAATGAAACTCTGTTATATTAACTGGAAAATAGAAAATGAAAACAAACTTTACATTTTTAAAACTATTGTGTTTTTTCTTGTTCTGTTTGTTCTATTGTGTTTTTTCTTGATAGGAATTCTTTATGTATTGTATAAAATGGAATCCTGCAACATTCTCTGAAAGTATAACTGTTTTCACAGTTTGTATTATCTTTTGATCCTACTTAGTGTTTTTTCTATAAAGAATTTCCTTTAACACTTATATAACCTAATTTATCAATGTTTTCTTTCATAGAAGTTTACTTGTGAACACTTGACAAGAATGTTCTAATGACTCCTAATAGTTAATTTTGAATTAGTATTTCTTTTTGCTATTTTTTTTCATCATTTCTCACAGCAAGTCAGGGTATTAGGGATAAGAAATGATGACCCATTTATTGCATAGAAGGTTCAATGTGTATGGTTATTACCAGCATTTTTTTTAAAGTAGCATGGACTATCTGGTATCATTCAAACAGTTCTGTATTTTACCAAAATTAAAAAATTTCTAAATAAGGCTATAGTTGTCTTTTCCAATATATCGGTTTTATTGGAATAGTAATGTACCATTTGTAAAATTTCACATTGTTTATCAGGGTTAAGATCAAGCATTTCTAGGAGTAAAAAAATTATACTCAACAATAAGAAAGGAAATCAGCTTTTTTATTGGTCATGTGATTAAGTAACTACATTGCGTATTGTCATCACAAGTTGCTAAATTTAACCATTATGGTACTGTACCTCATAATGGGTGCTTGCAAATCCAGTATTTTCTTCATCTCTAAATTTAATGCTGGAGCACATTGTTCTTCTTTAAAATGAGGTGTTCCCTTCATTTGTGGACTGCCTCTAAAAAAATTTGCAAATACACAAAATTATAAAGATCGAATTCTCCACTATATTATGATCAACAAATACCCAAATCAAAGTAAATGTAATTAACTTTTTTTTAAGATTTATTTACTTATGCATACAAGAACTGGAGTGTAGGCCGGAGGTATGGGGAGTGAGAGGTTTCACCAGAGACAGAGTGGGGAGCAGAACAGGCCAACTGACTGCTGAGAGGAGCAGCAGGCAAGAGAGGAGAGGTCGGCGGTGCCATGTGGGTCAGGTCCCTGGCTGGGGATTGAACTCATGCTGCAACGGATGCCAATAGCGTCACAGTGCTGAGACTTAACTCCTTGCGCCACCAGGGAGGCCCCAAATGTAATTAACGTTATAAAGCACATATTCACTCATTTGGTTCACAAATGAAAAGTAGACTTCTATTATATCAGACATATCTATCAATTAAAGTGTACTGGAGATGTGGTGAGAAGGGAACCTTAATACACTTTATACACTGTTAGTAGCACCATTATGCAAAGTAGTGTAGCGACACCTCAAAACTGAAAACGGAAATTACCTATGATCCCATTCTCAAAAAAAACTGAGAAGGGCTAAACTATCCTAGAGTAAGGCTAAACCCATCCTAAAAAATAAAAGCAATCTTTTAAAGGCTCAAGAAGATCTCAAATTTAACTGCCATCCAAAACAAACCTCAACATTCTTTAAGAAAAATCATTTAGAGTAAGCCTGTAAATGATGAATTAAGAAGACATAATGCAGGAGAAAAGTGACAAAAACACAAACTTGACAGAAGGAAATGAGAAATATATATATGGTGTAAGACAGAGACTGTATAGAAGACAGAATACACTAGAATTAATACAGACTAGTTATTGGAGCTATTAAACACAAAAAGCAAAAACTGAAGTAAATGGTGGTGCCATTTACCAAAAAGGGAAATCAGTTATTGACTTTCCCAGAGTCACTTAAAATTCAGAATGTAATTTCTCATGTTTACATTTAGTAAAAAATTTCTCCTTTTTGCCTTTACAACTACAAATTATTTTATAGGACTTAAAAGTTACTCACCATTATATCATCTTACGATATCTTCTTATTAATATCTTTTATTTCTTACCTGCTAAATCTCCCTAATGCAAAATGCTACTCTCCTGGGTCTATGTTTTATTTCCTCATTTCTTCTGAAATTTTTAAAAATGTTTCAGTAGAAGACCCTGACCACTCTTTCAAATGTACCCCCACTCCCTATTCCCTTTTCTTGTTTTAATTTTCTACATAAAATTTATCACCTAATTCATAATGTATTTTACTACTTTATCACTGTCTACTAGAAGAATGCAAGCTCTATGAAGAGAGTTGGGTTTTTTTGTCTTTTAGTGTTTTGTTTTGCACTGCTACATCCCCAGCATCTACAATACTCCCGAAGCTTGACAAAATTCAGTAATTATGTGATAGGATTAAAAACATTTTTTCAGAAGAATTTTCTGAAAGAGGTAGTACCCTTATAACCAGGTCTTTTATAGTTAATAATTTTCAAAAGTTTTTTTGTTTAAATTATCACACAGTCAGCCATCAGGCTGATATAAACAATACATGAGGCTCTCTGAATTGCACAGATTTTTTTTTAGCTCTTTCATCATTCTTTGAATTCAGGTGCCAGCCTGAAAAGTGTGGCAAACAAGGAAGATGTTTTCACTAGCTAGAAATTATCCAATAGTAATGTTATTAGCAAGTGCTAATGCAATTATGATAATCTAGTGGACACATAACAGCCAAAATTCAACAGCTCAAAGTCACACATGTACATTATAATACATCTATACACACACAAACACACACACACAGAAATTAAACTACATACTAAACATTTTGAGAAGATCAAAGGGAATAAAAAGTGTTGTGAAAACATACTTTGTTCATTAACTAAACTCAGAGCAAGATATATTATTAGAAATAACTTTCTGAACCTATAGAACCTTAAGGATAGAAAGCAGTTAAATTTAGTCTCCAGAAAACTTATACTCAAAACTCATTAGCAAAAAGAAATAAAATGTTGATGAAAATTTTCTTATCTGTAATTCAGACTGATTTTTCTCTCTAAATTTGATGTAATTTTGTAAATGTTTCTGTTCCCTTACCTTGCAGGGTTTTTTAAAGTGTAAGTTACATTAAGATTAGAAATTGCTATTAGTTTTCTCTTCCACCTAGCACTAATTCTTTTTTTAATTAATTTATTTTTTTGTGAGTCTTTTACATTGCTGTATATTCCCTGTAGGTTTCCCACCACCAATTCACCCGTGAACCATCACCACAGTCCCCTGTGCTCCCCTCTCCCCCGTTCTGACCCCCAATCCTCCCATCTCTCGCTGGTTGACACTCTTGTATTTGGTTCCCCTATATTCCTGTTATAAGTGAGACCCTTGGATACTTTTCTTTTTCCTTTTGGCTTATTTCACTGAGCATGATCCCTTCTAGTTCCATCCATGTTGCTGCAAATTGCATGTGTTTATCTTTTTTGAATGCTGAATAGTACTCCATTGTGTATATGTACCACATCTTCTTGATCCAGTCATCTATTTTTGGGCATCTGGGTTGTTTCCATACCTTCGCTATTGTAAATAGTGCTGCAATAAACATACGGGTGCATGTATCCTTTCGGATTAGTGTTTTTTTGTCCTTTGGGTAGATTCCCAAAAGTGGTATTGCGGGTCGTATGGTAGCTCCACATTTATTAATTTGAGGAAACGCCATATGGCTTTCCACAGTGGTTGGACCAGTTTGCAGTCCCACCAGCAGTGTAGTAGAGTTCCTTTTTCTCCACAGCCTCGCCAGCATTTGTTGTTGCCCTTTTTTTTAATGTGCGCCATTCTCACTGGCGTGAGGTGGTATCTCATTGTGGTTTTGATTTGCATTTCCCTGATTATAAGTGATGTTGAACATTTTTTCATATGGCTGTTGGCCATTTAGCACTAATTCTTTTAACAGTCAGCTGGTAACTGCCTCATAATCTAATGAAATATGTTGTTATTTTAGAATGATTTTTTCAGTTAAGGGAACTTTAATATTTGATAATGGAATGTATTTTAATTTTAGCACAATGGCTTTTTAAGCATAGTCTCTAAAATGCTGATTTTTGACCCAAAAAGTGATTAACAGTGTAAGTAGATAGACCAAGAGGTGAAAAAGTCTGCTTTTAATAAAGTATATATTATGATGACATGTTTGTTGAAATTATTTTATTATGCTGAATTTAAAAGAGTAGCAATTTAAGATCTCATTTCAATTTCAAACTCAAATTTAAACATTAATGTATTATAAAACTAAACAATTTTTTTAATTTATTCCTGGTGCAGTTTCCTTCATTAGTATCACAAGCTCAAAGACATGAAAGAAAAGATGCACCAGCCATCAATAACTAGTATGTCCACTGATCTGTGTAACTACTGTAAAGGAAAATTTTAATTAGAATGGAATTTGTAAACAAACAAAAGATGAAAGTAAAAAATTCATTAATCAAAGGATAAATGACTTCTGAAGCATAGTCATTTAATATGGCCGCTAACATCAAGAGAAAGGATGCTGGAAACATTGCTAAGTGGAAACTATGAAAGCTTGGAGACATCTGACCTGTTCTCAGATACAGCATAATAGAAAACTGATATGCAGTCTACGGTTAAGATGCTGTCACATAATACAGGGAAGTTGAGATGCTCTAGAAAAACTCGTGTGATGAAGTCATAAGATTTAGAGGAGAGAAATAAAAGACAATGGTGTTTCTATAATTGAGAAGAGGACGACTAACTACTAGCTTCAATTATGCTACCACTATTCTTCAGTGCTATCATAAACCACTCCAAATAACTATCCCGTTTTTCAGTTCTTTACTTACCAAATAAATTCCAAACTAGAAGATGGCTACACGGGCATGAACAGGTTGAGAAATACAGTAACTAAACACATACTTTGGAATTACATTTATATATAAACCCTAGTGGTTCCACTTACTTTGTGTGACTATACGTGAGTGACTATACGTGAGTTACTTAGCCTCTCTAAGGTGAAGTTTATGTAGTAATTGTACCTAACTACCTCAAAGGCTGTTACAGGAATTAAAATTAGTTTGAAAAGGTGCTTAAAACCATGTCTTGAACTCCGTGTTTACAAATGGCACAGATAACAATGGTATACTACTATACATTGTTTGACTCTACAAAACCCCTGTATGAACCACTATTTTCTAGTTTTTAAAATTTTGAACTCATAATCTCCAAATCCCCACTTAAATATTTTTATTCTCATTTTACAAACAGATTATACAGAAAAACTCAAACTTACTAGACAAAAGAACCAAAGTAGAAAGTAGCCTAGCTTACAAATACTTAATAGGCTGACTCTAACCTGATTCAGATACTTTGTTTAATGTATCAGGTACTAGAAGTTAAACTCTACCAAAGAAATACATTACCAAGGTATACATAAACATTCCACTATATATTTGTTTATATATATATATAAAAAACATGAATAATTTATATAATATATAATCACCAAAACTATTAAAAATTAAGTAAAAATTTAGTGAAGGAACACTATAACACGGATAATAGCAATTATCCTTTATTAATTCCTATAAGCTAGGCACACTTATATGATCACATTTAATCCTATGAAATAATCACTATCATCTCATTCTATAGATGAGAAAACTGAGGGCTAGGAGTTATAAAATAATTGGATAAAAGTCATACAGCTGAAATTGGCAGAGCTAAAATTCAATTCCAGATCTATCTGGTGCCAAAGCTTATCCCTTTGACACTATTTATGCTTGCCAGAAGGCAACAGGTATTTTATTAAAGTCACAAATTGCAATCTGAACTCTCTAACATAGTAGAAAATGCCTAAATAAAAATCAAACAAAAAGAGCTCCTTTAGTTCTTTAACCTAAGGTACACAAACACAGAGACAGTCATGCACCCTCAGAACTATCAATACTAAGTTAAGTGGTATCTTCAGAGTCTTAGGATCAGGAGGTAAGAAACCATTTTCATAATGTCTCTGGAACACAAAAAGTGAGTCTCAAAATACTATTCCAAAACACTATCAACATATGTAAACCAGGTTAGTGAGTTGAAATAAAACAGTAATTTCACTGTTTCAGGATCTTATTTCCCTACCTTGCCCAACTATAGCAGTACAAATTAATCCATTTAAGTTCAGGTGATTCTGACTACTGCTTTGTATTTTCAGGAGGAGCACATCCAAACCATGCAACAAAATGAGGTTAGATACAGTAGTTCACAAATCACAAGGAAATGAAATCTTATACACTGATTACAATAGTTCTTCAGAAGGCTCATAAAATAATCACGTATAATGAAAATGATGAGCTTTAGATTACTCACAATCTGAATTTAAAATTTCTAAATACATCAACTTTTCATCACAATTTCCACAGCATTAAATAGTACAATATATATGCAAAATGGTTTTTACCTTAATAATATCACTGAAAAATAACCAAATTGATTCCATCATGAAAAGAATTTCTGTACTTCATTGAAAATTTTCAGAACTCACCTAACACTCAATACTGTATTTACTGAAAAAACCAAGTGGGGTTAGAGCATTGAGAAAAATCTACATAGTTACTTAAAATCTATGACAAAAGGATGTATCCTATTCTAGATGGCCTACGTTATCCTTTCCCAGCGTGTAGCCACAAGCATACTGACAAGTCTACTTAAACACATTTTCACAATGTGATTTTTAAAATTGCAGATGATTTTCAAATACATTGTTTTTAAAGCACATTAAATGCCATATATACATATCAGAAATTTGGGGAAATTTAAGAGTTGAAAGAAGCTGAAAAATTACTACAAATCTATTCAGGAGATATTATATTTAAAATTTTACTTAAATATAAGCATTCTGGTAATACTTATACATAATGTACATCTTATAGTAATTGACATATACTAAATGATATTGGTCTGCCTTTTTTTCCTTATATGATTTTATTTTGTTTTACAAAGTTGTAATATTACATATATAATTTTGTGACTCGTTTGTTCACTTGGCATTACAATATGGTCAAGTTTTAACTCTAGGAATTTTTCTGAGACATTATATTTCATGACTTAATATTTAAGATGTACCGTGGTTAATATAAGAGTTCTCTTTTATTACACCTCTGTGTTTACTGTCATAAGCATAGAACACATTTCATTACTGAGTAACAGCACTATCAACACTTAGTAATTAACAAAAAACTATATTTCTATATATCAAAATTTCTCAATTCTTAAAAATTTTTGTTGTATTTAATGTTTTGAGTTACTAGTTAATATTTCTCTTGTGTTGGTTAATTATAATGTTTTCATGAGATTTTTACTTACTTGCTTTTTGATATTTTTGTGTCTCTTAGCAATTTATATGACTTTTATGTTAAAACAGTAAGTCTTGGTACTATTTATTGAAAGCATTTTCTCTGAGTTTATTACTTGCCCTTTTAATTTTTTTCTTTTATTTTTCAGAAATTTTAACTTTTTATCTAAGAAAATTTAGTTTCACTTCAATTGCTTATATACCTAATAAACTCTGGCTATCTTCCATCATCAAATATATGGTAAAAATTTAATTGTATAGGCCTCCCTGGTGGAGTAAGGAGTTAAGTCTCAGCACTATGAAGCTACCAGCAGCCACTGCAGCAAGAGTTCAATCCCAGCCATGGGAGCCAACCCACTTGGCGCAGCAAACTCTCTGTATCGCCCACTGTTCCCTCAGCAGTGTATTTCAGTCAATCCACCTGTTCTGCTCCCCACTCTGTCTCCTGTGAATCCGCTCAACCCCCCACACCTCTGGCATACACCCCAGCTCTTGCATAAATAATCTTTAAAAAAAGTTAATTGTATTTTTATCCAGCTTTAAAAATTTGATGATTTTCATAATAAGATGCCGTGCTTTAAAATTATGTCTTTATTTCAAAACTTCTTTCAATAAATGTCTTTCTTTTTCAAAAGTAAAACCAAAACAAGAGAAAAAACACCACAGAACAACAGTTTACAGATCAAAAGTCCATGACCTCTCAAATTCTAACTAAGAGGTAACCAATGTTTGGGGCACATATTTTTTTCAATGCATATACAAAAATAAAAATGTAAATAAGCCTGTACCTTACTGACATTGTACCTCTTTCCCTCATGATCTCTTATTTCCCACCCAGTAACGACTGGAGTATACCAAATCAAGAGTGAATTAATAATAATCCTGAATGTTCAAGAAGGGATATAGTCTTTTCATTCAAGATTCCCAGACTTATAGAATTCTTTATTCAAGCAATGATAGGTCAAAGATCTGATTAAGTTTTAAAACACTATTTTGGACATGCTGGCCTAGGTTTTTTAAAAATCACTTCAGACAATACAAAAGTTATGTTTTTTGAATACAAAGTACGCAAATCAAATATTAAAAGAATGAAAGATAACTCACTTGGGATACACCGGTTCATAAAGGTACTTGTCCCCTCTTGTAGAGGTAATATGGAAAAACAGAATGTAGCCATTTGCTGTCTGAAAGATAAAAAATTTTATTTAACATAAATTAAAGGGTAGATTATGACTAAAACCCTGACATTGAATTTTACATCTATTATTACTTTGAAAAGACTTTCATTTTAAAAATCATTTAGAGTCAAATTATGCACATAAAGACAACTGTAACATAACCCATCTTGCCTAATAGAACCCACAAAAGGTTTTATAGATCAGAAAATATTTCATAAACAGGCAGTTGAAATCAGTAGTTCACAATTAATATAAACTGTAAAACAGTACCACTATGTGATAGTGGAACATATCTGTAACTTGTAAAGTTCAAACAACTAGTTTACAATTAGATTAATATAAAAAGCAGTACATTTTAGCTATTCCTACCAAACATTTTCAGGCACTACAGTAAAGTAGCAAATGTTTGATCAAGCTACTTTATACTAATATTGAATTCTTATGATTTTTAGAAATATGTGGGCTTTTGTCCAAAACGCAAAGAAAATTTTAAAAATTATTCAAGGTTTCAAATCTTTTCACTATAGACTTTGTTTTCACTTAGAGCAATATCCAAAGAAACTTTTCCAGCAAAGCCACATTTTTTTTAAGCTATAAACTTAGTGATATTCCAAAACTTTAGTTCTACACATTGGGATACAAAAAAGAAAACGACTAAGATTTCAGATAAGTTCATCATTCTAAACCCCCATGAGAAATTTAATAGTGCTCTAATTTAGAGAACATAGACTCAAAAGAAAAATGGATTCCAGTGAAATATTATATCAAAAGTTTCACAGACATCATGACCTTTATGCAGATTAGTGACTATTTAAAATTTGTAAGGAAACACCACACTATGCAGATGCTAACCCTATGAATGGATGCTTGGTTTTATGGAAAGTTTGGTTAAAAAAAAAAATTTTTTTTTGAGTCCAGTGATGGGCCCTCATTCACCTCCCTAGATGAGAGGTATATTACAATTACAAATTACTTCATTCCTTTTTTGTGGCATTCTGTGTAGCACTTGGACCTTGATTTTCCACACTGTTGAGACTGGAAGAAAAGTGGCATAAGTGGTTTTTCTTATGGAAATAAAAGGTCCCACAATAGTGAAAACAAAGAATAAAGTGTGAAAACTAACACTGTAATTTCAAAATATATTACACAGTTAAAATGTAAAATGGGGGCTCCCTGATGGCACAAGGGGTTAAGTCTCAGCACTATGAAGCTAGTGGCATCCACTGCAGCAAGAGTTTGATCCCCAGCCACGGCGATGACCCACATGGCACAGGAGACCTTTCCTGTCTTGCCCGCTACTCACCTGTTCTGCTTCCCAGTCTGCCTCTAGTGAATCCTCTTACTCCCCATATCTCTAGCCTACACCCCCGTTCTTGTATGCATAAATAAAAAAATAAATCTTTAAAAAAATAAGTAAAATGATTAGAAAAGATATTTAACATCAACAGTCATTAGAAAAATGCAAATTAAAACTATAAGATACCACTACACACTGAGAATGGCTAAAATTAAAAAGGCATTCTATGGAGAAAGAAACACCATAATTTCACTCATGTGGTGTACAGAGAAAACAAACAGATGAACTAAATAAAACAAAAATAAACTTTGAGATAATAAGATCAATTAATGGTTACCAGAAGGGAAGGGAGGTAGGTGGGCAAACCAGGTAAAAAGGGACAATCCTATGATACACCAAGGATAGAAATCCACTTTCAGTTTTGAACTTAATGTACTACATACATGTGTTGGTTTTTAATGATGCACACCTGAAATTTGTATGTTATAATGCAACACTAGAGACTGGATGTATATAAATATACTCTGTAGGGTAAGATATATTCAATTTAAATATTTAGTGAAAGCTTCTATTCTTCTTAAAAACAAAAGGAAAACTGAAGCTTTCCATATAAAAAAAAAAAAACCACAAACTTGTTTTCAAGTTATTTCAAATTACAGTGTGTGTTCTACTCCAATTACGATGATTTGAAAAACTGATAATCTCTCCTTGAATACAGCAGCTGCCAATTAAATAAGATGCATTTGATGACTTTTAATGGGAAAAGTGTAATGAGTTCTTTTGGAATAGGTTCATAAAGATTTTGGGATAAATAGGTACTTGGTAGCTGCAGATACCTTTATGGGAAAAAAAAGGATATTGCATAATGATTTTGTAATTCACCTTAGGGATGGTAACCGGGCATCTTTGTTTTATAATAAAAGGCTCTTTGCATTAGTTTTAGTTACCTTATAAAGCATACACTTCTTTTAGTCTAGTCACAATGAAAACGGATGATCAGACCGAATAATTAAAATGGTGATCAGGACTTTTTTTAGGATAATATGTAAGCCAATATGTAACAAAAAATGTTAGTGTTATTATGAGTAAATTAGATACATACTAAATATCCCCAAAAGGTGTTCTGTGCTGGATACAGTAAGATATAAGCCAACAAACCCCAGGGGAACAACTGTGGGTATAGGATGTCTAATAAAAACTTTGGTTATCTAAGAAAACTCTCAATTTAAAGAACGGTGGTTAGATATAAAGTGAGTGCAATTATCTGAGTTTGATTTTGGAATGGGCAGAAAATTATATTTTTTGGCATTACTATAATGTCATTAATCAGAATGTAGGTGTAAAACATTTTGAGACTTCTTATTTATGAAATACTTGAAAAACGTATTTGGCAGTGGTTATGTTACAGAGCAGCCCTGATACAAAATGGGGTGCCTGACTGTGGGTCCTCACCCATGCATTTAAAAGGGACTTATAATAAGACTCAACTGCAGGCACACACAATAAAATTAATAAAAGGTTGATTTACAGAAGGAGGGGAAATAAAAAAACAACTCAAGAAAAAAGGAATAAATTGGTGAATGCACCCTACCAGTTTTGCTGAGCTAGAATCCCAAGGTGCACCAAAGTCCAGGGAACCACCAAAAAGACAGAGCCCCAAAGCGCATGTCTGGTTAAATACCAAATATTGCTGTTTAACAGCACCTTCAGCTCTACGTACCCTCCTTTTGGTGATGATGACATTATGGGATTTGTAGTCCTAGGCATCTTGGATCTCTCTGGTCTGAGGTGGGGGTGGGGTCCATAAAAACCTATCTGTGGAGTTTATTCAGGCTGTCCTTTCTCCCTCAACAATTACTGGCATCACCAAAAGGAGGACTCAACTATGGGAGTACGTACCCAAGGATTTTGGCATATAAGAACTCCTTAATTCATTAAAGCATTTGTTTAAGGTGATTCACTACATGACTTTGAGGTAAGATAAGGAATCTGACTGCAATTTATAGGTTCTTAGCAATAAGGCTGAACTTCAAACACATTGGTAGTCAATGTTACAATACAAAGTTGATAGAAAGTTTAAAAAACAAAGTTAAGCCATCCTTCTAGTAATGTTCTAGGATGGCTCTAATCTGGGAGAATGATTCAGGATAAACAAACACTGGCTGGATATTAAGTGATGAGTCACACAAATCTCTGCTGGTAGCAGCTATGCCTATTACTTTATAGATGGCTAGTTTTCATTCCTTTTTATATTGAGTTGTAACTATTTGTATGTTCTAGACAGTGAAAATGGGGGTTGTACTAAATTTATATGCTGTCAGAGAACGCAATGAATCAATAAATTAGGTAACACTAATTTGCACTGTAAGAGAGAGGAAGAGGTGTTGCAAGAAGGAAAAATATGGTAGTCGCTTTCAAACTATTTTTTCATTCATTTTGAGAAATAAAGTAACTAATAAAGTCAATAAGGCATCTATAAATAAATAGGCATTCATACCATCTGCTGGCAAAGACAAATGAGAACTCTTACATACTGCTGGTAGGAACACAAAATGGTACAACTATTTTGAAAAAAGTATCATTTCCTTCAAGCATTAAATATGCACTCTGCCTTACAAATCTAGCTGTCCAACTCTTAGGTATTTACCCAAGAGTAAAGGAAATATATACCCATGTAAATATATCTACACATATGTTCATAGCAATTTTGTTTGGAATAACAAAAACTGGAAACCTAAATGTGTATGAACAGATGAATGAATAAAGTAATTGTCTATTAGATTAAATCACTCCTCAGAATGAACTGATTCATGACAACATATGAATTTCAAAAGATTTATGTTGAGTGAAAGAAATCAGAAAAAAATAAGAGCACATATTGTATGATTTCATTTTATAAAACTCTAGAAAATGCGAACTAATCTGCAGTGACAGAAAACCTATCAGTGGTTGGTTTTGGAGTGGTGGGTCATGGTAAAAGGGGGAAGAATTACAAAAGGGTAAAAGGAAATTTGTGGGGATGATCAGTGTGTTCATTATCTTGATTACAGTGAAGGTTTCAAAACATCAAAAGGTATACTATTCAAATATGTGTTTATTGTATATCAATTGTACCTCAATAAAGTAGGGAAAAAAGATGAAACTGATAGCTGGACTTAAACTTAAGCTCTCTTGAAAAGCATCTATCATCACATAAAAAAGCTTCACCAAGCCTAATGGAGTATGAAGTTAAAATGAAAACAGGTGGACAGCTCCAGAAAACTACCAGCTATGTGATTAAGAGTATGTTAATTCATTCAGCACTAGAGGAGTTATTATATGACTATAGCCACTTCAGGGACAACAGGTCATATGAGACTAATCAAGCCCAGCTCAAATTATAAAACAAGTAAAAAACGGTTGTTTTGAATTACTAAGATGCAAAGATAAAAATTAATGTGAAAAGTAAGAATCCTAACAAAAGCTAGTTATAATTTAAGGAAAATTTAAGGATGCCAAGATAGAGAGACAAAAGTCAAATCTGAGAGAGATCCAGCAGAGACCCATCAGAATTACACAATAATCATTTCCAAAATAAAGTTTGGTCACAACAAGATTAAAAGAAAAAAAAAATGAGTTAGGACTCAAAAATGTATAGGACTCTATTCCTCCACATCTTGCTATGTTGCATCAATTCCATTAGAATACTCTGTTTATGTGTTAGTTGGCAATTAAATACATAAAGATGCTGGGAGAGAAAAAAATCATAATAAAACAAAAAAAGCCTAATTTAAATAGACATTAATAAGGGAAATTAAACTTTACCTAATTCACAAGTAACTTACATTTTAAACTTGTGATAGTAACTTTTATGTTTTAGCAGAAGAGACTACATCTTGAGTATTAATAGAAATATTAATGAGAGTACTTGGAAGCAGATGGAATGGTCATTTGGGGCCAGATCAGAGGAGGCTCCAAATACCAGTCTAAACAGTTAGCAAATATTTTGTATGCAATGGGAAGCTACTGAGAGGAAAATAGAAATAATTAAAGAACTGTGATGCATTTCAACTAAGATGCATTTCAAGTTGAGGAAAAAAAACAGCTAAAAGTTTTTGTATTCTAGGCAATCTAGAAAAGATATAAAAGGCCTGTAGTAAAATAATGGCAATAAGAACAAAGAATAGGATGATAGACTGAGATAGCTAATAACTTTCTGGTGATTAGTTGGAATGCAAAACCAAAAAAAACTCCTAAGGTTATTTCCCCTATCATAGTTGCAACAAAAATACTTACATAGATGCCTAAATACATGTTGGTACCATTTGTTAGAGTTCTAGAAACAAGACAGTACTTAAAAATTACTTTAATGCTCCTTGTGCCTGGTTATCTATTAATTGTTTAAAAGTTAGGAAAACTTTGGGGGCCTCCCTGGTGGCGCAGCGCGCGATGCGAGTTCCACGCCCAGCCAGGGGTGGATCCCATACGGTGCGGTAGACCTCTCCTGCCTCGCCCGCTGCTCCCCTCAGCAGTGTATTTCTGATCTACCTGTTCTGCTTCCTGCTCTGTCTCTGGTGAACCCTCTCGCCGCCCGCCCCCCCCCCCAAAAAAAAAGTTAGGAAAACTTTGATAATTACAGTATGGTGTCATGTCTATAAAAATGATATTCTACGTCAAATACTCAAAGAAAATTCTTCCAAACCCAATTTTCTAAAATGGTAGAGGAATTATCTTTCCCACACTCTACTACTTCATTTTAAGTTCTACTATTTCATTTTAAGTTATAACTTGGTAAGGAAGTGACTGTTTCTTTTGGTGAAGAAGAAATTGGATTTCGGGTATAACTATATGCCAGGGCACACAATGAAGAAACTACATTCCCACACTGTTGTTGGCAGGAATGTAGACTGGATGGTGGAAGTGAGGCAGTAAGAAAATTACATAAGGATGGCTGCTTGGCTTTTAACTTAATTTGCAGAAAGAGTTACCCAGTACAATTAACAAGCTAAGCAATTGTATATCCTTTCCTACACATTCTATCATTACTTTTTGTAAAAGCTAGTGCCACAAAATATCACCTAGATTGAGCTTTAATCCACAATAGCTGGTAGGATCAAATAACTATGCTCATAGTAAAGGCAGTAAAGGACTATTTAGAGGTTAGAACGCTGAAACAGGATTCACTGACCAAAATTCCATTATCAGCAATGTGATCTTGGGTACACAGTATCTATGTCACGTAGGCAGGTTACTAAACTCTCTTTAGTTTGCTCAACCATGTGATGGATATAGTAAAATTACCCACCTTTAGAGGACTACGAAGAATTAATCTTAACACATATAAAGCACTTAGAATAGTGTCTAGCGCAGAGTAAATAATCCCAAAATTTACTACCATAATAAAACAACTCTGCATCTTCAAGTAAACAGTCATCTTGTAATCAATATATTTCATGTAAGAGGCTAAGAAAATGTATAAATACATTTTAGGCTAACATTGAGGCTAAAGGATAATCAAAATTGGCAAAGCTACAGAATACAATTAAATTTTGGTTATCTAGAAAGTTCACTTATCCAATACATAATATACAATTTCTTAAAGTTATTTTAAAATCCACCTTGATATGCTTTAATACAAATGGTTGCAAAGAAGAGTGACTGCCTTACTGAACAGTTAATACAAAAATATTAGTGACATTTCTACCTAATAACTAATTGTTCCCTATTATGATATTAAAAAAACATCTTTTGCAGGAAAAGGCAAATAAAAAGTTGAACAACAGGTAGAATTGGTTTACCTAACGTTAATTTTTGGATTCTAGTCTGATGGTAAGATCGAGCCCACATTCCTAACCTTCCTCTCTTCTGAGTACAACTACCAAAAAATATGCTGGATGAGCCTGAAGGATGCTGTCAGAGTCATTAGGATCTCTTTAGTTCTTTTGGGGAGAAAATAGGTATTGAGGGACCAGGCAGAGGGAAATTTTGCCCTTTATTTGAGATTCTGGATCGAGACCATGGATTTCAGAGCTCCCCTAATAAATCTAAAAAGCACAATCCAGTAGGGAGACTTCTCAGAAAAGGCTAAATGTGACAACTCCTAGAAGTGGACATTGGCAGGGCTGTCCAAATAATCCAGGTGACTTCAGTATACTTAACGCAGATTTCACCGGTAAAATTAATTACCTCCAGACCTCATGTTCTGGAGAAGCCATCAGTTTGTAAACTTGTCTGCCTCTGCAAACTGCCACTTTGCTAACAACATCTGCTGGTTTGCATTATCAGAGAGAGCCACATGAAAGCCTGATCTCTAAGACAGAACATAAGAAAAATTATCATTTATGTGGAAACAAGATCTTTATAATGGAAGACTAAACAGCTGAAACAGAGGAATCCTACTAATAAGTCACATAAGTGAGACAGAATATAAGCAAATTAAGAAGAAAATATTAAGAACTTTCAGAAAATACTACTAGAACATAAAAACAACTAAATATTTCCTAATTAAAAAACAGTCAATAGATGAAATGGGAACAATTTCAAGATACAGGATATAGAGATGAAATAATTAATGAAGAGGTAAAAGACTTGGAGGACAAAATCAAGAGGCTAGCAAGCAATGAGTTATAGAAAGAAAAAAAACAGGAAAAGTCTTTTTCTGTTTTTATTCTAGAAATAATAGTAGAAAAACACCACAGCTGCAGAAACAGTTGAGTATTCAAATTCCAAAAGTGAGATTAATTTTGGGGGCATGAGGGTGAACAAAGAAAGTTAGTTTAATAAAAAAGATGTAATATCTAGAGATAGTAAGCAGAAATAAACTAAACTTCAGTCATAAAAAGTCATCAAAAAAAAGACAGGTTGCCTACAGAGGAAAGAGATTAACACTAGACTTCTCACCAGTAACAGAAACCAAAGGGCAATAGAACAGTATCTTATGGCTGAAAAATAAAAAAGATCTCTATATAAAATGTTTATATCTAGATAGTATGTCCTTCATCATGGTTAAAAAATGGTGTGTTCTGGGCCTCCCTGGTGGCACAGCGGTTAAGCGCTGCGCTGTGGAGCTGTCGGCAGCGGCGACGCAAGTTCGACGCCCGGACGGGGAGAATCCCACATGGTGGGGCAGACCTCTCCTGCCTCGCCCACTGCTCCCCTCAGCAGTGTATTTCTGATCTGCCTGTTCTGCTACCCGCTCTGTCTCTGGTGAACCTTCTCGCCGCCCCACGCCTCTGGCCTGTACCCCAGCTTGTATGTAAAAAAATAATAAATAAATCTTTAAAAAAAAAAAAATGGTGTGTTCAGGGCCTCCCTGGTGGTGTAACGGGTTAAGCGCAGCACTATGAAGCTATCCAGAGCCACTGCAGCACAAGTTCGATACCTGGCCAGGGAGATTCCCACATGGTGCTGCAGATCTCTCTTGCCTTGCCTGCTGTTCCCCTCAGCAGTGTACTTCAGTCAATCTGCCTGTTCTGCTCCCCCTCTCAATACTCCACACCTCTGGCCTTCGACCCACCTTGTATGCATAAATAAATAAATATTGAAAAAAAAAAGGGTGTGTTCAGATATTATTTATTACTTATGTGACTAATGTGCAAAAAAAGCTATAGTTAAAAACAAACTTACATGCAACTAATATTCTAGGTTTGGAAACTGGACAAACATAGGCAATCTACAGAATAACTGCAAATGGCTAATGAACATATTAAAAGATCCCAAACCTCAAAAGCAATAAAACAAATGGAAATTAAAATAATCAAACCATTTTTCATCAACCCAATACAAGGATAAATGAAGAGAAATGAGAATTTTAATATTACTTGGGACTCTGGGAACTGAAACAATTTTATTGAATAGCAAATAAACGTCCAAATAATGGAATATTATACAAATACTAAAATTAATAAGCTAGATAATCTGAAAGGATAGTCATAATATAAGTGGAAAAAATGAAACTAGAGTAATACGTAAATTAAGATCCTAAATTTGTGTGAACACGATGAAAAATCCTTTACTTATCAATTTGAAAATCTACTCATATGTAAGTTAGAATCCTATGTAGACATCCAAAATCAAGTTACAGAAGAACGCTGAAGTGATAATTTTCATGACGTATGAAAAAAATGTTTTGCATGATCTTCTACTTACAAAACTCAGATTTAGCAAATCTGTTTCCCATCAAGAAGTGACATTAATGCTCTACTTTTATCACTTTGGATTTAAAATCAAATAGACCAGAGACATTCTGCAGGGGAGAGGAACGGAGAGGGCTCAAAACAGGGGAGGGAAGAGCGCAAGGGTCTAAGGTGATGGTGCACAGGTGAATTGGTGGTGGGAATTTTACGGGACTGTACCTGAGAGGAGAAAGCAAACACTGTACAAAATGAACAGTGATATAAAATATATATAAATCATTAAAAAATCATAAAATCAAATAGATGTCATTTTTTAAAAAAATTTTCAAAATATCTATGTGCTTTTAAGTATGAGTTTCTGCAAAAGTTCCTGAAAAAATATAAGAACATAAATAAAAATGATTGTATGTTTAAGAAAATTATTGATGTTTTCTTTTTTTGTTTCTCAGGTTTTCTTCATCGAACTATATTACCATTATAATTTAAAAATTATAATTTTTTAAAAAATCCAATTTTCAAAATTATCAAACTCCTAAAACATAATGAAACAGAAAATATAGATGACCTTATGTTTGGCAATAACTTTTTGGGTACAATACCAAAGGTAAGCTCTAGGAGAGAATGAACTCATATGCTGGACTTAATTAAGAATGAAAAATGTTTGCTCTGAAAAAGATTTGTCAAAAGAATGAAAAGACAAGCCACAGACTGGGAGAAAATATTTGCAAAAGACATAGCTGATTAATCCAAAATAAACAAAGAACTCTTAAAACTCAGTAAGAAAATAAACAATCCAATTAAAGAAAAGGCCAAAGACTTTATTTATTAGATACCTCACCCAAGTTACATGGATGGCAAGTAGGTACATTCCACATGTTCTACATCATGTCATACTAGGAAAATGCAAGTTGAAACGAGATACCATTATATACTGCTAGAATGGCCAAAAGCCAAACAATGGTAACACCCAAGTGCTAATGAAGATTCGGAGCAACAGGAGCTCTTTCATTGCTGGTGGAATGCAAACTGATACAGCCATCTGTGAAGATGTTTTGGCAATTTCTAACAAAACTAACCAGTCTCACCAAACAGCACATCAAAGGTACTCCTTGGCTTCTACCCAGTGGAATTAAACTTAGGTCCACACAAAAATTTGCACACAAATATTTACAGCAGCTTTATTCATAACTGTTAACATCTGGAACCAACAAAGGTCGTTCAGTAGGTGAATGGACAAACAATTATACACCTAGACAATGGGCTATTCAATGCCAAAAAAATATCAAGCAATGAAAAGACAAGAAAACTAAAACGCACATAACTAAGTGAAAGAAAATAGTATGATAAATAAGGTTACAAACTGATTCCTTTTGTAGGACATTCTGGAAAAGGCAAAACTAAGACAAAAAAAGATAAGTGGTTACTATGGGTAATGGGATAGGAAGAGATGAATACGCAGAGCACAAAGAATTGTGGGGGACAGTGAAACTACTCTGTATATACTATGGTGAATATCAATCACACACAAATTATGTAGTTATTGCTGCATACAGTCCTTTCTAGAACTTTGTGATGAGGTCTTGATGAATTTAATTATAGTTATTGAGTCCATTTTTTTTAAATGTACTTGTAAATATTGACCTGCTTCAAGTGATTTATGTTAATTATCACAAATTTGTCCAAATCTAGAAAATGGACAACAGTAAGAGTGCCCCATAATGTGAATTCTAGACTCAGAGATAACTATTGGTTCAGAATTATAACAATTATACCACTCAGGTGGGCAATGTTGACAATGGCTATAAATTCGTGAGGGAAGGGAAGTAAGGTTTCAAAATCTGTGACCATCCCCTCAATATTGCTGTGAATATATTGTTGTAGGAAGTCTATTTTCCAAAATCTACTTGTGATCCTACAAGTATATTAAAATTCACATAAGCTAAAATATCAATTCAAGTTTTACAGAGAAATTAACATAAATCACTTGAAGCAGGTAAGTATTCACAAGTACATTTAAAAAGAAAAGGACTACAATAACTAATTAAATTCATCAAGACATCATCACAAAGTTCTAGAAAGAACTATACGCAGCAATAACTACATAAAGTAAAACTAAATTTGCAGTAGCTAAAAATAATTACTTTATCTTCCTTTAGGTATGCATTTCATTGCCCCCAAATTGAGGACAAGAGTAATTCTTCTAACTTCTGTTTTCTGAATATTATTTTGCTCTAAAAATAAAGCTAACGGACTATTTGACTCTTTACTGGGATGGAAGAGCTATCTCTATTTATCTGGTACCTGGGCCTGGGTTAAGGGCAGGAAATAAAGGGCCAGGGTAGAATAGTTCCATAAAGACAGTGGTTGGGGGTTGGTTTGCATATAAAAAGGGAAGTAGCAGGTGAGTTCTTCACTATTTCTGAAATTGGCTAGCCCTAGGAGTGAGTATTGTATGAGTGTACACAAAAGTTTAAAAATTCATACTAGACTTCAAGGACAAAACTGGAAAGTGGGAAGAAATCAAACAGAAAAAGATAAAGGCATAAAATCTAGGGATGGGAGGAAGTAGTGGAGTCAACAAAAAAGATAGGAGTAAAATGAACAGAAGAAATGGGCACAATAATTCACGTCACAGAAGCTAAATAACTAATGGTTATGAAAGACTGAATTAAGTCACCTAAGAAAATTAAATTTAAATGCAATGCAATGGTTTTATAAAAAAACACTACTCAGGTGAAAAATGTACTTACCGATACAGCTATCATAGTACTATCTGGCCTCCATTCAGTTTGCTTGTAGGATCCAAACTGAGAAGATGATTTTGCAGGTTCCTTGTAGGTTACAATTAACACACTGGGCTAGAAAAAAAAAAGTTATATTTTATTAATATCTCATAAAAAATACATACACACAAAACTGAAGATAAAAAGAGTACTCTGAAAATATATTAACTATACCAGTATAAAAGAAAACACTCTAAATCATCAGTTTCAAAAATCCCATGCAAATCAGCTAAAAAAGAACCCATCTCCAAATACATTCTGAATATGCTGATATTTATAAAGAAACTGAATCAATAATTAACAAACAAACAAACAAACAAAAACAGAAGGAACCAGCCAGATAGGTTCACAGGTGAATTTTAGCAAAGATTTAAGGAAAAAAAAATTACACCAGCTTTTCATTTTGTAACTCTATGGGGCCCAAATCACCTTAACACTAAAACTGGACAAAAACATTACAAGTAGAGAAACCAAAAGACCACTATCCCTCATGAACATAGGTACAAAAAAATCACAACAAAATAGCAACAAATTGAATCCAAAATATATAAGAATTATGTACTACAACCAACAAGCATTTATTCCAGATATGCAAAGTTGCTTTGACATTAAAAAAAATCAACTGATATAATCCATCACATCAAAAGACTAAAGGAGGAAAACCATGATTATACCAACAGATACAGAAAACAGATCTGTTGAAACCCAACACCGATTCATGACAAAAACTAAGTAAATTAGGAACAGAGGGAAACTTTCTCAACTTGACAAAGAACATCTATTGTACAAAAAACCTACTGATAACATTATACTCACTGGTAGGAAATAAGTTATCCAACTAAGTAGAGGAATAAAGGACACTTTTTCTCCCAGTGCCTCTTCAAAATCTTACCAGAAGGATTAGCTATTGCAGTAAGTGAATAAAAAGAAATAAAAAGTATTGGGAGGAAAGAAATATAACTACCTTTGTTCACAGATGGCAGGATTACTGACATAGAAAATTCGAAAGAAACAACAACAGAAACTCAGGAATAGGCTAGGATGCCTAGTTGAACTATTTGAATGAATGTAATACGGAAAAGCTTAGCCAGAGCAATTAGGGAAGAAAAAGAATTAAAAGATATCCAAATCACAAAGTAGTAAAACCATTACTGCTTGTGAACAATGTGATCTTATATATAAAAAACACCTAAAATTCCATTCAGAAATTTAACAAACTAATTTAGAAAGTTCAGGATATAAAACAACATACAAAAGTTAACTGCACTAAAACTTCCTGAAAAGGAAACTAGGAAAACAATCCCATTTAAAAATTGAATCAAAAATTATGAAATACATAGGATTAAACAACCAGAGAGGAGAAAGACTTGTACACTGACAACTACAAAATACCGACTAAAACAATGAAAGAAAACACAAACAAATAGAAAGACACCCTGTGTTCATAGACTGGAAGACTTAACATTGTTAAAATATTCATATTACTCAAAGCACTCTACAAATTTAGTGCAATTCCTATCAAAATCACAGTGGTATTTTTTACAGAAATAGATAACCGTAAATTTCATATAGAATCACAATGATTTCAAATAGCCAAATCTTGAGAAAAAACAAACCTGGAGACATCACAAGTCTTGATTTCTAAATATATTACAAATAGTAATTAAAACAATATGGTGCCAGTATAAAGACCAATCAGAGTTCTAGAAATAAATTCACACATATATGGTCAACTGATCACAGTAAGGATTAAACTAAAAAGTTTCTGCAAAGCAAACAAAACATCGAGAGAGTAAAAAGGCAATCTATGGACTGGGAGAAAATATTTGCAATCTGTTAAGGGTTAATTTCTAAACTATCCAAGGAATTCCTACCATTTAATAGCAAAAAACCTAATAACCTGATTTAAAATTAGCCTAAAGACATGAATAGATATTTCTCTAAAGAAGATACACACATGGCCAACAGGTATAAGAAAAGATATTCAATGTTAATAATCAACAAGGACATTCAAAAAGAAACCACAATAAGCTATCTTAAACCTGCCGAGATGGCAATTATCAAAAAAATGAAAGGACAAAAGTGCTAGCATGGATGTGGAGAAAGTGTAATTCTTTTTGCTGGAAATGTAATGTGTTGTCAATGCATAAAACAAAGGATCATAAAGATATTAAAAACAGAACTACCATGTGACCAGCAATCCTACTTCTGATTATTTAGCCATAGAATTTAAATCAGAACCCAGAAAAAGATTCTGGCACTACTATATTCACTGCTACAATATCCACAACCACCAGAACATAGAAACAACCAGAATGCATTGATGGATAAATGGATAAAGAAAATGTGGTATATTAAATAATGGAATATTATTCAGCTTCAAAAATAGGAAGTTCCACAATATGCAGCAACATGGGTGAACCTTGAGGACATATGCTAAGTTAAATAAACCAGTTCATAGAAGGACAAATGATACGTTGTTCAACTTATATAAGGTATCTATAAAAGTCAAATTCATAGTATTAAAGTGCTGAGAAGATGATGTGCGGATATAATAATCAACAGTATAAAGTTTCAGCTAAGCAAGATGAGTAAGCTTTAGTGATCTGCTGTACATTACACCTTTATTTAACAATATTGCACTGTAAATTTAAAAATCTCAGTGTGCAAAAAACATAGTATCTCAGTGTGTATATATCATAGTAAGTGTTTGTATCACAATAAAGTAATGAAAAAACTTTGCATGTCAACACAATTCCAAAAGGAAATGCTTCCTAATATATTTTATGATGACTGCATTACTTAATACCAAGAGCAAATACAGGCATCATAAAAGGAAGTACCTGACCAATATCCATGATGAACTCTGATGCAAAAATCTTTGACAAAATACTAACAAGAATGCAACAATCTATCACAAAGACTGTAATATCATGATTAAATGAGATAAATAAATCCCAGGGATACATGGATGTATTAATATATGTAAATCAATGTACTATATCATATCAACAAATTAAACATAAAAATCATGAGATTACATCAATAGATTCAGAGAAAGCATTTTATAAGATCCCACATCCACTTACAATAAAAACTTTAAATAGGTGGGAATAAGAAGGAACCTACCACAATGTAATAAAAATTATATTATAAACCAACTAATGACATATTTTATAATGGTGAAAAACTGAAAATAAGACAAGCATACTCCATCCCCACTTCTGTTTAATTTAATGTTAGAGATTTTGGCTAGTGCAATCAGACAACACAACAGGAAGAAAGGGACTCCAAGTCAGGAATGACTCATAGATAATGGTATTTATATATATAGATATAGATATATATATAGATATAGATATCGATATCTATAGATAGCGATAGATAACAAGATATCTATCGATATCTTGATATAGATATCAATATCTATATAGATATGTATAGATATCAATATCTATATAGATATGTATAGATATAAAGAATCTAACAAAAAGTTATTAGAAATAATACTGTAAAGTGGTATGAACAAAATTAGCATATAAAAATCCAGTTTCAATATACAACAATCAAGAAATAAAAAATTAATAATTTCATTCACAATTGCTTCAAAAAGGATCAAATATCTTGTAATTAATCTCACCAAAGAGTTTGTGAAGGATATATAAAATGTACTGGAGCAGTTAGTGAGTGACACAGAGATGGAAAGACATCTTTATGGATGAGGAAAATCAACCCAATGAAAACCACTATCTTACCTAAAAAGTGATATATAAATGTAAAGCAATCCTCATCAAAATACCAACAAAATTCTTCAAAGAAATCAAACCAAAAATAGTGAAATTTGCATGGAAGCATAAAAGACCTTGAATAGCAAGAGCATCCTGAGGAAAAAAATTGAGAGAAATGGTGGCATCATGTTACCTTATTTTATACTGTAAAGCTACTGTACTAAAACAGTTTTGGCATAGCACATGAATAAATGGAATAGAACAGAAAGCTCAAAAATAAATCCAATCACCCATCAAAACTTAATTCATTAAAGCAGCCATGACCATATAATAGGTAAAAGAGTCTCATTAATAAATGGGGCTGGAATAACTGAAAGAACACACATAAAATAATGAAGTTGGCTCACTCTCTAATTCCCAGCACAAAAATAAAATTCCAAATGGATTAAAGACTTAGATATAAGATCTACAACAATACACAGAAAGCATTGGCAATATGTTCCATGACATCAATGACAAAGATGTCTTAGGGGACTCAACTCCGCTGGCAAGGGAAACAAAAGCAAAAATAAGTACAATTACTTCAAATTAGAAAGATTTTAGGGACCTCCCTGGTGGTGCAGGGGTTAAAGTCTCAGCGCTATCAAGCAAGCTATGGCCAGCCACTGCAGTGTACTTCTAATCTCAGGCCAGGGAGCTGACCTACATGGCACAGCAGACCTCTCCTGTCTCGCCCACTGCTCCCCTCAGCAGTGTATTTCAGTAGATCTGCTTGTTTTGCCCCCCACTCTGTCTCTGGTGAATCTTCTCTCTCCCCGCACCTCTGGTCTACACTCCAGTTCTTGTATGCATAAATAAATGTCTTTAAAAAAAAGATTTTACACAAATGAAAGAAAATGTAAGATTAAAAAGGTATTTTAAATGGGAGAACATACACATTACATAACCAACAAGAGGTTAATATAAGATACATAAAACTTATACAATTCAACAAGAGAAAAACAAGTCAATTTAGAAAATGGGCAGCTGGGCCTCCCTGGTGGCCCAACAGGTTAAGTCTCAGCACTATGAAGTTATCCACAGCCACTGCAGCACAAGTCGATCCCTGGGCCAGGGAGATTCCCAGCAGACCTCTCCTGCCTTGCCCACTGCTCTCCTCAGCAGTGTAATTCAGTAAATTCACCTGTTCTGGTCCCCACTCTGTCTCTGGTGAATCCTCTCACCACCACACACCCCTGGCCTACACCCCCGCTCTTGTATGCATAAATAAATCTTAAAAAAATGAGCAGCAGATACGAACAAAGTGTATATTCAGAAGGCCAACAGATACACAAAAATGCTCATCATCGTTTCCAGTAAGAGATGCAGGTTAAGTGACGTCATCAACATGGCGGTGAAGGGAAGCTAGTATCAACTCTCCCAAAAGAAAAGCCGCCGATAAAGTGACATCAGCCAAACCCAGAGAAGATCCAGAAATGCTACATAAATCTAACACCCTCATGGGTGAGTAGAACTTGGAAAGAAGCTAAAAAGACTGACTAAGGAGAAGAAAGAACCACCAGATCCCCTCTCCCCTCCTCTCAACACAAAACCGGACCAGGACACCAAGACAAGAGG
>PVIJ01017043.1:0-30760 GCA_004024925.1 Scalopus aquaticus | reverse complement strand
CTGTCCAATAGAGAAAGTGGGGTGTTGAAGTCTCCTACTATGTATGTATTTTCTTTAATGTCTGTTTTCAGGGATGATAATAATTGTCTGATATATTTTGGTGCTCCTTCATTTGGGGAGTATATGTTGATGATTGTTATATCCTCCTGTTTTATTGTCCCCTTTATCATGATGTAGTGACCAGCTTTGTCTTTTTTTAACTTTTTAAGTTTGAAGTCTATTTTATCTGATATAAGTATAGCTGTTCCTGCCTTCTTTCTTGGTCCATTTGCTTGTAGGATTGTTTTCCATCCTTTAACTATTAATCTCTGTTTATCTTTCGCAATTAAGTGTGTTTCTTGTAGACAGCAGAAGGTTGGGTTCTATTTTTTGATCCATCTTGCCATGGTGTGTCTTTTAATTGGTGTGTTTAGTCCATTTACATTTAGAGTTAATACTGATATACTGTTATTCATATTTGTATTTTTATTTATTTATTTATTTATTTATTTATTTATTTATTTATTTATTTTTACCTTTTTGTGATTCTAGTCCTTACCTAATTCCGTATTTCCTGGTCTTCCTCTGTTGGTTTTGTCTTCATGGTTTCTTGTAGTAAGTTTTGGAGTGGGGGTTTGGTAGTGATGAATTTCTGTAGTTTCTGTTTGTCAGAGAAAGTCCATATTCTTTCTTCATAGAGGAAGGAGAGCTTTGCAGGGTAGAGTATTTTTGATTGATATTTGTTGGCATGTAGTATATATCATATGCCTCTCCATTCTCTTCTTGCCTTTAATGTTTCTTCAGAGAAATATCATGTCAGCCTGATTGGCTTTCCTTTGTAGGTTATTTTTTTCTTTGTCCTTGTCATTTTCAATATATTTTCCTTGTCTTGAATTCTTGATAGTTTTACTATCATATGTCTTGCTGTTTTTTTTTTTTTCCTTTCATTGTAATAATTTGGAGATCTTCTGGCTTCCTGTATGTCGATTTTTGTTTCCTTTTTCATGTTTGGAAAGTTCTCTTCAATTATCTCCTTGAGAAGTTTCTCTGTTCCTTTCTCTCTCGCCTCTCCTTCTGGGATTCCTATGATCCTGATGTTTCCTTCTCTCATGGTGTCAGATAGTTCCTGAAGCTTTTCCTCATTCTTCTTCCTTTGTTTTTCTTTTTCCTTTTCTGTCTTGGTTCTTTCAGTATCTTTATCTTGCAGAGTGCTTATTCTTTCCTCCATGTGTTTTAATCTACTTTTATGGCTCTCTCCTAATTTTTGTAAATCCTCCATTTCCTCCATTTCCTTCTTTATGGATTCATTCTCGTTTTTCAGTTCTTCATTTATATTCCTCAGTTCTTTGTTCTTTTCAGTTAATTCTATTATTTTTTATGGCAATTCTGAATTCTTTATCTGTTAGGCAGATGTCGTCTTCTATGTCCATATTATTGGGTTCTGAAGAGGGTTTTTCTTTCTGTGGTGTATTGTTTTGAGGGTCATTTGTAATTTTTTTTCTTCCTGTTGTTAGCCTTCTGCTTTGCTCTGATCATTGTATTCCTGTGCTGTTGGTGCCGGCAGGCATGGTTCTTGGTTCTACTTGCTGAGGAGTGTTTGTTGTTTCCTAGTGTCTGAGTTGCCTTGGCTGTGGCTGGGTATCTCCCGGATTTTCTTTTTTCTCTATTGAATTTCTGTGTTTTGTGGCGTGTCTCCAATGTGTTTCCGGTTCCGGGTGGAATTAGGGTAGAAAAAGGGGTGGTGGATTGTAGTTAAAATATATATATATATATATATATATATATATATATGCGCATATATATATATGCATTTTTCTGCAAAATACATACTTAAGATAATACATTATCTTAAGATATTTTAGTTACATTATTTTAAAAATATTTTTCCACTTCATTGTTTTATTCCTATGTAATCAAAATTTAATTTCATACTTTGAAAAATAGCTCTTGTGTTACATAATGCCATTGGAAGCACTATTCACCCTCATGAGATAGCGTATAGAGTGATTTTATAAGGACATTCTCTGCTTGAATCTTCTAGGTTGAAGCATAACAAAAAATGCTATTTTCCTGTTTAATTTTGCAGATCACATCTTCTGTCTGCACAATAATTCCTGGGAATAAGGGGGGTGGGGGACATCCTCACTTACATTATAGCAAAGCTTAGAGTGTTTTGGATTCATTATTGGATTGGAGATGTTGTGCTCTAAGAAATGTACTTGCATAAATTATTAAGATTTGGGTTTGGGAATAATTTTCGAATTCATCTCAAATGGAATCCTATTATGATTTTGCCAATTGTTTTGATCAAAAGTGTTGTGATTTTTAAAGTAAATGCTTTTATTCAGAAGTTCTTAGGTATGGAAAGGATAGACATATCTTCCATAGAAACAAGCAGTCATTTGAGGCAGTAATTTTTTTTTCTGACTGAAATTTAAAAGTTCAGAAAATAACATAACTTGTCAGTCTATAAAAATGATACTTGACTTTAAAATGTTAACATAATAATGTCCATTAAATAAAATATGGTATTGGAATTAAAAATATTTTACATCTGGATGTGATGAATCAATAAATTGAAGAGATATTTAGACAACAAAACTTGCCAGAGGCCAGCTCCGACCGATGTTTTCGTGTCAGATCCCGAGGAGGGTGGAGAAGGCTTCGGCATGTTGCCAGAGGAAAGAAGTAGGGAGAGTGAGAGACAGCACACACCATAAAGTGATTAAGCCGCTCTGTTTATTCCCCAGACAGCTGGGTTTATATACTATTAATATTGGCAATCAGGTTTGATACTTGATTACAAGGAATGTGGTGATTATACAAAAGGTACATATTTTTAAGCACATGACCGATTAAAAACAAAGGCACGAAAAATTGTATGATTACACAACAAAGAACGTATTTCTGAGAAAAAGGTAATGTGGTTACAAAATTATAGCAAGGTACGAGAAATTATTATGCGGTTATAGTAACTGGGTGAAAACACGTTCATTATTAACTGGAACAGCCCATTATTCAACCTTATTAATGATTCGTGTACAGGGCAAAAAGAAGGTGGTAAGGATGTGGGTAAAGACACATTACCAGACTCTAATTTTGTAAACTACATGAGAAAGTCCTATTAATTGTAAGGAAAATATTTTTGTAGGTGGGCATGTTGATTATTATTAGCTCCTCCATAAATTATCTTTTTTTGGCCAGAGTATTGGTCAGAATTCTTGGAAATGACAAAGTTGATTAGTAATACAGGCAATTATATTTATTTTTAGACCTAGGACAATCAGGAACAGAAATATCACACTCCATTCTCCGAGAAGGGGACTTCCTTGAAGCTCCTTCACCCACGGCGCGACCTTGTCAGATGCCATGGGGGGAATTAGGTGTGGCACACTGTTATATTTTCTATTATATTCTTCAGCTCTATGACTTCTGTTTGGAGATTTCTTAATTTTTCTAGTTCATCCATTCTTTCTCCTGAGATTGGTGAGATCTGTATTGATTACTTTGACTTATTCTTCAGATTGTGTACTTATCTCCCTCACTTTATGGTCTTTCCTGGAGTTTTCTTATGCTCTTTCACTTAAGTCATGTTCCTCTGTTTCCCATTTGTCTGGGTCTCTTTGTTTACTTATGTTATAGGTAAATCTCTAAACAGTTTTAGTACTGAAGATTAGGTCTGATGCAGGAGGTATCTCACAGCATTATGGAACACTGTTTCGCTGGCTTTCTGATTTAGTTGCCTAGGTGTATCTGCTTTGGGTTGCCTTCACTTGCCTGCTGTGTTGGGGCAGCACTGTGGGCAAGGTGGTCACATAGTGACTCTTTGATTGGGTTTGGCCTCAACCCTGGACTATGGTGTGCTCAATGGATGGTGTTTTAGGACAAGTTTTGGTATGTGGCTGCCTGGAATTGCTGAGGACTGTGTGCATATGTCTCTGCTATCTGTACATTGATTCCTGCTGAGCCTGTAGAATGTGTGGTGCCAGCGGCATCCCAAGGTGTCACAAAGTCAGCTAGCTGGTGGATGCACACTAGGGTAGCTGTATTGCTCACTTTGGTAACAACAGCAAGTGCTCCTGGAGCTTATTGACTGGCTGCAGTGCTCCTTGGAGATTGAGAAGGTACAGCTTAGGGCCACTGCCAGCCTGGTGCAACTTGGAGCAATGATGCTACAGAAAATTGATGAGTGGGGAGGCAAGACTGCCTACAGTACATGCAAGGTGGCTTGGGGTTCTGATTCTAGGCATCTGGTGGTGCTGCAAAGTGTGGACACCTAGTAAGGCTGTGGTGTGGCCTAGGTTCACAGTTGAGGACACCAAGCCAGACTTTTGGCATGATGCTTAGTGTCATGTGAAATCGTGGCGGCTGCAGCGGTCAGGTTGCCAAAGCCAAGATGTAACGGTGAAACTATGGGTGGGGGGTGAGGTTGTGTGGGGGCAGAGTTAACCTGTGGCCAGCAAGGTTTGATACCTTGGTGCAGGGGGCAGGGCAGCGTGGCTTTTCACCCTGTGTTATGTGAGGCTGTGAGTGCTGACTGAGACTAGGGCATGCCTGTGGCCCATGGACGGCTTTTCAGGGGTCAGAGCATGTGTGCAGGCTGCTGGTAGGTAGAATCTGGCAGGCCTTGAGTTGGCAGGGGAGCACAGGAGACAGTGGGGTTTACTTGCTAGCTGACTGCCTTGGGAAGTTCTGTGGGTGTTTGCTGGCTGTTGGGACCCAGCCTGTGTGCTGGCAAGCAGATCACGCCTAGCAGGGCCCTTGCCTGCCCGTCTGCTGGGGCAGGACCCTCTCAGTTATTGTCTGTTACACTCCACCTAGCCAGTCTACTTTCTATGGGGGGGGCGGGAACACTTATCAGGGATTCACCCTTGAGGACCACTAGTATGGAAGGTGGTTTCCAAGATAGTGCCCACATTCTTTGATGGGCAGGTTGTAAGAGGTTTCCAAGATGGTATCTGCTGGTGACTCCAACCCTAGTGCACTTTGCCTCCCAGGTCCATGCTGTAAGGATGGAAAATGGCATTCCTTCTATGGGACAGGTGTTCTGATTGCTATTGTTCTAAGTCCCAGAGCAAGTATGTTCCCTGTTGGGCCTATTAAGGACCAACTCTTAGTTTCTGATTTTTCCTGGGCTTTCCTATTGTTATTTCCTTCTGGTTCTTAATGCAGGTGTTCCAGGGACTCGTCTTCACTGTTGTGGATGGTAGGATTGGGATGCTGGGTTTTAGGCTCAGCCTGCTCCTCCCAGCTTCCCAGGGAAAATGTCTGGCCCTTAGCAACCTCCTCCCTGGTGTGCCTCTTTTCCCCATGATGTGGTTTCATCCCTGGTGAGGAGCATATTTTTGTTTCTCCTATCCCTCCGGATGCTGCCTTTTTGTTTGTTTGTTTATTTACTTATTTATTTTGGTGGAAGCCCTTATTATACAGGCCTGCTTCTCTGTAGTTTAGTCCATATCTAGGTACAGATTTCTTGAGATCATAGCGGGGAGGTTCTCTCTCTTCTGTCATTGTAGTTCCACCTGGACTTTTGAACTATACATTAGTAGGTAATATTTTAATGTTTGTATTGAATGTTGGTTTATTGGGTCAATATAAATGTAACAATTTTTCATGAAACATGCTTCTCAGTGTTCTTATGTTTGAATCATTATAAACTATAAACAATGGCTATTAGATAAATTGCTAAAGAAGTCTAAAATATTTATTGTATATTATTTTTGGCTTTCAGATTAGGGACCCTTCTAGGATTGTTGAGGATTGAAAAACATGTATGAGTTTGTGCTCAGATTCATTTAATCTCAAATGTATTTGAATCTATATGGGTTAGAGAGAATCTATTTTGTATATATGCCCTAATTTTTTGTTTCCCAGATATATTGATTATTTTTTGTTTCACAGTTTTTATCATTGACTATTTCCTAGAAACTTAGGTACTGACAATATGCTGCTAATTTTCCAATTTTCCAACACCCACAGAATCAAATTAGAAGGCCCATAAAAACTCCCCAAGCTATAATTGAACATTTGGAATTCATGAAATGAAATTGTGATGTCTCAATAAATCTAGTGTACACGCAGGCTGCCTTTCAATGACTTTTGAAGTGAGTCTGGGCATTGCTCATATCATACAATATTGTTGTTAATGGTGTAGTAAGGTTTCAAGAGAACAGGATTAATGAATCAACTTAAAAATCATGTCATGTCTGTCCTCTGAGAGAATTTTATGTAGGAGTAATAAAATACTATTCCCATTAAAATATTGTCAATTTACTTAAAATCAAACAAATCTATCCTTCCTTAAAATATTTAACGGCCCAGAATTATATAAAAATACAATTGTATAATAATACCTGACATTTTTATTCTCTTATATGAAAGGTTTATGAATTTTTTTCCTCTTGGAATTGTTGAATATAATGACATTGTGGTGATTATGTTTGAGGTAACTTACTGCACTACTGACTGAGCAAACCTGGTCAATGAGGTCTATAAATTATAAACCAGTGTTGATTAGCTGCTACAAGAATTTATGTAGCTAAAATATTTCAGTTGAATATACTTTTTTATCTGCTTACCAAAAATTCACAATGCCAAGGAGATTTTGTAATGGCTCACAAATACAGAATTTAAGATGACCTCTCCTTTCATTTTGTGTCCTATGCTCAAGGCAGTAGATCAAGCCTTGATAATCAAACTGGATTCAAGGACATTCATGGCATCACCTGCAGATTTCCTAGAAATGAAGGATCTCAGACCCCCACCCTAAGCTCACGGAATCAGGATTTTCATATTTGAATTCCCCAGGTGATTTACATGTACATTAAAGATTGAGAAGCACTCCCCTTCTCATTACCTTTTCATTAACTCTTAAAAAGTACATGTCCTTTAGTTACGTTGATCCTTTTTCCAGAACATAATTAAACATGTGCCAGTTTTCTAATATGTGCTTCACAGTGATTGGGGAAAGAGTATTATGAATTTATTGTATTACAGTATCCTGGTTATTGTGCCCTTTGTCCCTATTAATTTGGAAAGCGCGCCTGAGATTTTGTCTGACACCTATATTCAAAATGAAATATGTTTCCATCTAAATGCTTTTTCCTTGTCTTCTTGGAAACAAATATTGCCTTTCAAAATTGAGTTCAAGCTCCATAAATAATTGTATTTGCTGGGTGCTTTACCTGAGTGATTTAAATTAAATCTAACACTATGAAATCTGCCTCTATTATTATCCCCGTATTGTAGATGAAGAAACAAATTCATTTATGTGACTATTGTCAAGGTGTAAATAATGAACTAGAATTTCAACCCAGACTATGACTCCAGAGATATGAACCTGTCACAATATTATGAAACATTAGAATTCCATATTCAAAAATATCTTATGTTTCTGAAATATAGTTTACTTATTACCTTACATGACTTTATGACATTTTACTACCCCAATTGCTATTCTAAGCTTCCATATTTTCCCTCTTTTCTTAAACTTATAGCCTTTTCTTTCATGATTATTACTTGCATATTTCACATAGAATATGATATAATTTTTAACCAATTCCAAGATTTCCTATACCAAATAATGCTTCTGTTCCTTTGAACCTGGCACAAAGATAAACATACTAATTTATTCCTTCAGCAAATCGCTACAGAATATTTTGTGTCAGGCACTGTGCTAGGTGCTGGAGATATAGTGAAAAATAATTAGAGGTTCTGCATTTAGATAGATCTCAGACTATTTAGAGAGCAAAACGTTAAATCACTATTATATTGATGGGTATAAATCATGAACAGAGTTTCATATACCAGAGATGAAAGCTATAATAGTATACAGAAACTGACTTAGCAGGATTTAAATAAGTAAAAAGTGGAGAGGGATAAATAATGTGAGAAAACATCTTGAGCAAAGCCTTTATGGGGGAAAGAAAGCTGGCATGAAGTGGGACCTGAGAAATTACTTAACACGCTTAATGCCTTAACTCAGTCAAAATGCTAAGACCCACTTCCTTCTCAACATGGTTAGGTACTATTAAGGATTGAATTGTGCCCTTCCCCGCCCTGAAAAAATGTAAAAGTCCTAATCCCCACTACTTCAGAATGTGACCTTATTTGGAAAGAGTCAATGCAGATGTTATCAGTTAAGTACTATGACACTATCATAGAGTAGGATGGGCTCTTATTCCACCTACTGAAGGTCCTTAGGGAAGAATCATGTGAAGACAGAGAGACAGGGAGAACACCATGAGATGATGTAAAGATGGAGGTGGATTTATGCAATTACAAACCAAAGAACACCAAATATTTTTCAGCAAGCCATCAGAAGATAGGAAAAGGCCAGGAAGGATCCCCTTACATATTTCAGAAGGAACATGGCCTTACCAACATATTGATTTCACATTTATAGTCCCAGAACTAGGAAATAATACATTTCTATTATATTAAGCAACTCGATTTGTGATACTTCGGTACAATAGTCCTAGGAAACGAATACAATCTCCTTCAACTACAACCTAGTAAACCTGCTTCAGTTTTCTTCTGTTAAAGAGTAACCAAGCATAAAGCCTAGAAGAAAATCTAGTGTATGCAGACATTTTGGGAATGTAGCATCAAATGGGGAAAGGCCATTTTTCATTTCTGAAAATGAGAAATTAAAAGCTGAAAATGAGAGAAAAATTATAAAGTTCAAAATTAGCGTTTTTGCTTTCTTATCTGTATGTGTGTATATATATGTTCCATTAAATATAAGAGCACTATAAAAAAATCACTCAATATATTGTTAATACATCAAATCTCATTGCTTAAAGGACACTACTTGCAAGCATTTTTAATTATCAAGTAAAACCCAGTAATTACAAAATCAATCATTTGAAAAACCGTATAATCAGGAAGTAGAAAATAAAACAACCAACTACCAAATTCCATTTTAATTGTTCTTACTTAAAACTGCATGTACTTTTCAAAATAATGCTCTAATTTCTGAGAAACTAATTTCAAAATATACCAGAGTACATATAACTGCAAGCTCCATTTCTAGCAGAATATTGCTGCTATAATTTAGAACATCAGATAATAGAAAAAAAAATAATTTCCTGCTGTCAATGGTATAATTCTTTTATTAGAGTCAAACATAGTAAAATTAGCAGATGAGTAATTCTTGAATATAATTGCATTCATGGTGCAAGTAGCCACATTATTTACAAGATTATATACAGTACACCTGGTTCCTTGATATCTGTTAGGTATGTAGATCTTAACAAGAGAATGATACACATTAATATTGTCAGATTATCTCTTTAAATAGTTCTGTCATAACTTTTGCTAATTAAAATCATTCAGTGATACATTGTTAAATCAATTAAAGATATACCAGATTCCAATTTTCTTCCATACTCTCAAAACTTACTCTTTCATATTGATAAATTATGTAATCAAAATTTAAATTATAGAAACAAAATGCAAAATAGAAGTGAATATGCCATCTTGTATTTAAGATTGCAGTCCTATTTTCAACTGCATGCCTAAATTTTGAATATCTTTTACAAATAACTTTAAACAAAATAACTGATTTATTTATAAATGAGGATAGATTTTATAACATCACACTTTGATATATAAATGTCAATGTTTCTTTATAAATTATCATTTATTTCAAAGTTGAAGATGTATTTCTAAAATGGCATCTAGCAGTCACATGCAGTCACACCAGATTACTCTCTTAAGTGCCTGTAGATAGTAAAGGCAAAAATATAAATCACTGAAAACTAGGGCTACCAATTATTCCTACATGCTATTGAAGATCTTATTATGTCAGCTGTGCCACATTAAATAAAACAAAAACAATAAAATATCGTGGGGGTGGAGGGTGGGGAAGGATAAGGGCACAAAATGGAGTAGAAAAGGACACAAGGGACCATGGAGATGGATCACGGGTGAATTGGTGGTGGGTTACCCAAGGGGAATACAAAATGTAAAAGATATAAATAACAATAAAAATATATATGATTTTTAAAAAGGCAAAACAAGTGAAAAACAACTGCCAGTCTTCAGTTTATAGAACCTGGGTCTCATTAAATGGACATAAATTGTTGGGAATGTTATCTATGACCTAAAAGTCAGAGATGACCAAAGTTAGTCATACTCTAAAAGCCTTCCAATAATGACTGAAAGTAAGGGAAGGAGAGGGTTCTAAGAAATACCCCTCTTGGCAAGAACAGCTGAAACACTCACTTTGCTCAGGACAGTCACTCTAGCCACTGTTATCACTATTTTAACTACTGGCAGAGCTGTTCTGAAGCATATGAGGTCTGTATGCTTTCTGGTTCTAATTGATGGGAAAGTCAGTGGTTCTAAATATGACAGTTCTATTTATTCTTCCACTAGAAAGGGATGAGAGATAACAACTTCCTATGTTCTTCCACCTGCATGTGAAGGGAAAAGTTTGATAGACTAACATGTCTTCATTCAAGACAGGGCACAGACCTAGATAGCCTGGTAGATAAGAGCACATGCCCTTTGGATATTGAAAGTCTAGAAAGAGGCAATTATAATTTCACATCGAATTCCATGGCAGGATTGATCCAGGAACTCGGTGTGAAAAAAAGAGACCCTACCTATGGTAAGAGAGCTCTTGGTACTTCCCGGGGAATACCTAAACCTAACTTTAAAGATGTGGAGAAATTAATCAGGTAATTTGGAAAGTGGTGAAGTACTGGATGGAAGGTGGTACTTAACCTAAGTACAAAGTTACAGGGTTATAAAATAGCAATGGTATGGCATTGTCTGGGAATAAGATCTTCATAAATAGAGGAGCATAGCATAAAAGGGAAGAAGCTTGAGATGAATGTGATTACAAAGATGGACTACGAAGGCCTTTAACAGTTGCTTGAGCTTGTCCTGAAGGAAATGGGGAATGGTTTAGAAGCAGATGAGCAAGTAGTCTCATTTAAATTTTAGGAAGATCACACTGTTTGCAAAGCCAAAGTGGATTAGGAGGAGAAAGACTGAAGGCACAGGAAAGGGAAACTTTCAATGGCTGTAGGATCTACATAGACAAGAGATGATTTAAGGGACAAAGTGTTTTACTGGATAAAATCTGGTCTGCCAACAAGCCTTAATATTCAGTGGGGTGCAGCAAGGATGGCTTGCAAATGTCGAACAAAGTAGCCAAGTGGAAGCTAAATATTGATAGTTTTAATCATAGATCATTCCAAAGTCTGGTAACAGAGAAAGCATGAGGTGTCAGGGACATTTATAACAGGTCATTGCAAACATAAAAATTATTAGCCAACCATTCTGTTTATTTCAGTGGACATATGGGAATCTGTAGAAATGATCAAACCTATGTTCAATTACTAAAGATTTTTGTATCTCTGTTGAAATTCTACTTGGGAAGATCAAGGTCAGGTTTGAATATTAAGATCCTGGATCCCAGCAGAGTGTTTGATGTATAAGTTAACTAAATCGAACATAAGTGAAGATCTTTAAGTATCCTTTGTGCCTAGAACGCTTTATTTAAGACTATACGGTGTTCTCCCACTGGTAGCAAAAGGCTTTCAAGAAAGAGACTTTCAAGAGAGAAATTATGAGAAAAAATTACATTTGCCTCTGAAAATGAAGAAAAACAAGAAAGTAATTTTTAGCTTTGTTCTAAAGAGTTTTATTTGTTGTGTTTTGGACATTTCTTTTGTCTCACTTTGATTTTCACCCAAGCACCTTGACATGTTAGATTTCAGTATCACAAAACACTAGTAATATATTATCACAGGGATTTGTATTATAATTAGGTGTACATACTTTCATACACACTCATAATATTATTTTAAAAACCACTATTTGAGCACAGGGGACTGTGGTGATTGTTCACGGGTGAATTGGTGGTGGGAAACCTACGGGAAATATACAGTAATGTAAAAGACACAAATGAGAAAAAACAAAAAAAATAAGATGAGAAAGAAAAATAAAATAAAATAAAAACCACTATTTTTTTCTAGGAACATAAAATGTTCCAACGGAGGATGCTATTGAAGACACTATACAGAACAAGTGAACTATTTCTGCATAATTGAAAGCTGTGAAAATATATGCTACAATAATTATGTAACAAAGCAAAAGCTGTGGCTAATTAGACCTTTGATGAATTAACAATGCCCTTTTCCCTTAGAAAGTTTTACTCACGATAACCCAATTAAATAATTCTATGAAGCCTCTGCCACAGTTTTTCAGACTACTTCTGAGACAAAGAACTGCAGCTCATAAATGGTACAGTTCAACCACAATTCTGACTCAATATATGGATCAAAAGTGCCCACAAATCAAATCTAATTTTATCATGTGCCTGTGGGAGTTTCTTTTCTTCGTTGCCTGAAGCTCTGTTGTGATTCTCCTGATGGTACACTAGTCTGCATCCCTGGCTCACATTTGGATAGTGGTTTTAAACTGTTTCATTGTTTTGTCAATTAATTTTTTTATTATAAAGGGCATGCCATTTTTTTAGGAATCCTCTTGGGAACTATAAAACATTTTCTCTTCATTGTATACTGACACACACTTTTTTCATTCAGATGTGATTGTTGACATAACACAATAAAACAACTGATCAAAACCAATAATGAATCATACAGGCAATAAATATAACCTAATTATATAGCATCTTGTGAGAACTGTTTAATCTTATATTCTAGTGTAGTTCCTCTTTTCCTTAATGAATTCATGCTAATTGAGCTTTAAGCTACTAAAGAAATGATCAAGAGAAAACATGTTAAGATATTCCTTAAGGTCACACGTGACTTTGAAAACTACGTAGGATCATAATGTTATACTCAAACCTCTGATTCAAGATACTATTTTACCCTTCATAAAGAAAAGAACTCATTAGATTCACTAGGTACTAGTATGTTTTTCAGACAGAGTGAAAGGTGTTTACCATTTGAAGGATTTAGTTTTATTTTGATTAGTTATAATTTTTTAAATTATCTAGGGGCTCACTTTGTTATAATTCATAATTTATTCACCAAATACTAATTTTTAAAACATTTGTGTAAGTAACATTGGTTTATAACATTATACAGGACTCAGGTGTACAATTATAATTCTACATCTATGTATGTTACAGTATATCAACATCAAAAATTTACTTCTCCATCATCACATAATTACCCCATTTATCTGATTTTTGATCATTCAGCCCCCTTCCTCTCTGGTGACTGCCATTTTGTTCTCATAATCTAAGAGTTTGTTTATTTAAGGTTCATGTGTACAGTTTGATATTTTGATACCTGTATATATTACATTATGATCACCACTAGAAGTCTAGCTTTTGTTCACACTATATTATTGACTCCTTTTACCCATTTTATCCACCCTGTCTTCTCTCTTCACCACTAATAACCACCATTCTGTTCTTAGAAATTAAGGGTTTTTCAAAACATAGGAAAGTAAGTGAGCTTATGTGCGTGTGCATGCATGCATGCATGTATACACAATCCTTAATGATCCAACCACCTAGAGATAATGTTTTAGTATTTTTTTAATTTTTGTTTTAATATTGTTTATACTTTACAACCAATTATTTGCTGCTTAAAAGATTACTGCTTTCAGGTTAAATATATATGAATATGTCACAGTGTAACAAGGAAATCTAGATTTTTTAAAAATATATTTTTATTGTTATTTAGGTATTTTATATTTTGTATTCCCCTTCTGGATTTTTTTTTTATTTCTGCTTTGATTTTTGTTATTTCCTTTCTTAAACTGTCTTTTGGGGTTTTTTGTTGTTCATTTTCTAGTTCTTTGAGATGTGAGATTAAATTGATCTTTGGGTTGTTTCTTGTTTCTTGATGTGAGCTTGTAATGCTATGTATTTTCCTCTTATTACTGCTTTTGCTGTGTCCCAGACATTCTGGAAAGTTGTGTCCTCATTGTCATTCAGTTCTAGATATTTTTTAATTTCTTCTTTGATCTCTTCATTGATCCATTGGTTTTCCAGTAATGTGGGTTTCAGTCTCCATAAGGTAAGAGGGTTTCTTTTTTTCTTTTCATGGTTTATTTCCAGTTTGACTCCTTTATGATCAGAGAAGAAGGCTGGTACGATTTTGATGTTAGTGTATCTGTTGAGGTTTTTTTGGTGGCCTAATATGTGATCGATCCTGGAATATGTTCCGTGTGCACTTGAGAAAAATGTGTATTCAATTTTTCGGGGGTGAAGTGATCAATAGATATGTTAATCCCATGTGGTCTAGGTCCTTATTTAGAGCTTTAATGTCCTTGGTTACTTTTTGTCTTCTTGATCTGTCCAATAGAGAAAGTGGGGTGTTGAAGTCTCCTGCTATGTATGTGTTTTCTTTAATGTCTGTTTTCAGGGATGATAATAATTGTCTGACATATTTTGGAGCTCCTTCATTTGGGGAGTATATGTTGATGAGTGTTATATCCTCTGTTTTATTGTCCCCTTTATCATGATGTAGTGACCAGCTTTGTCTTTTTTTAACTTTTTAAGTTTGAAGTCTATTTTATCTGATGTAAGTATAGCTATTCCTGCCTTCTTTCTTGGTCCATTTGCTTGTAGGATTGTTTTCCATCCTTTAACTATTAATCTCTGTTTATCTTTTGCAATTAAATGTGTTTCTTGTAGACAGCAGAAGGTTGGTTTCTGTTTTTTGATCCATCCTGCTACGATGTGTCTTTTAATTGGTGTGTTTAGTCCATTTACATTTAGAGTTAATATTGACATACTGTCATCCATATTTGTCTTTTTGTTTGCCTTTTTGTGATTCTAATCCTTACCTTATTCTGTATTTCCTGGGTCTTTCTTCTGTTGGTTTTGTCGAAATTTATAGATTTCTTGTTAAATAAGATGAAGTATTAAGAATGCTTAAAAAATCTCCAGTTCCTAAGGGTAGATTTGAATGTAACTAGAGGCTTTAAAATACATGGCTGAACTAGCAAAAACAAAAACAGTAATTGAGACACTATAAAAAGAATTCAACAAATATTGGATCTTACTACTAAGTGTATCAAAATTTTAATAAATTCCTATTTGGGGACATTTGTGTCCATTTTTCTCACTATTTTTTTTAAAGATTTATTTATGTATACAAAAACTGGGGTGTAGGTCAGAGGTGCTGGGGATGAGAGGATTTACCAGAGATAGAATGGGGAGCAGAACAGGCAAATCTACTGAAATACACTGCTGAGGGGAGCAGCGGGTGAGACAGGAGAGGTCTGCTGTGCCATGTGGGTTAGCTCCCTGGCTGGGGATTGAACTCATGTGGCAGTGACTGGTGATAGCTTGGTAGCGCTGAGACTTAACCCCTGTGCCACCAGGGAGGCCCCATTTTTCGATTATAAATGAAATTTTCAAATACTTTACACATATATCTTCTTATTTACTTTGGAAAAATTTGCTCATATGACATTCATTTTTAAGTCTTTAGTTATGTATTGTCAAATTCCTTTTCAAAAAGGATTAACTAATTTACATTCTTATAGCAACTATTCTTTACTGATACTTATCTGTCAAGCGGGTTTTAAGTATTAGAACATATAGATCTCCTAAGACTCTTTGAGGTTTACACTATCATGTTTAATTACAGAAGTGAAAGCTGAAGATTAGAGAGTTATAGTTACTTGCCAAATTTATAAAGTTAATAACTAGCAACATGGCAATTTCAATACACAAATTATCTGATTTCCAAAATCAAATATCTCAATCACTATATGCCTTTAATGTCACCACGAAAAGAGTGCCAGCTTCACTGTTTCCTCTTACCGATCTCTACTATCCTTTTAGACCTGTGCCAGTCAACAAGGGAAAAGGTTTCCTCATTTCAACTTGCATTTTTTTGCTAACCTCTAAATGATAAACATCCTATTTTTTAAGTTCATGTTCTTAAAACTGCTTTTAGAAGAGTTTTAGATTTATAATAATATTGAAGGGAAAGCACAAAGATTTCCCAAATACCCCTAGCCCACACATGTATAATCTCACTTATTATTGATATCTAGCTCCAGGGTTGGACATTTGTTTTATAGTTTATGAACCAACATTGACATATCACGATCATTCACAGTCATGGTACATGTTGCAAATCACTTTTGGTTTGTTCATTTTATGAGTCTGGTAAAATGTGTAGTAATATTTAACATTATGGTATCATAGAACATATTTTCTGCCCTAAAAATTCTCTCTACCTGTTTCATCCTACCCTGCACTCATTCCCCAACCCACACCACCCCTCTGATCTTTTTATTATCTCCATAGTTTTGCACATTCCAAATGTCATATCGTTGGAATTACATAGCACATAGCATTTTTAGAGTGGCTACTTTTGCTTAATAGCATGTATTTAGCTTGCTTCTCTGTCTTTTCATGGTTTCTTAGCTCATTTCATTTAGCGATGAATAATATTCCATTTTCTGGATCTATCACTGTTTATCCATTTCCATACTAAAGGACATTTTAGTTGCTTTCAAACTGGCAATTATGAATAAAGTTGCTATAAACACAGGTTTTTGTGTGAGCAGAAGTTTTCAACTCATTTGTGTAAATACCAAAGACCATGATTACTAGATCATATGGCAAGGGTACATTTAGTTTTGTAAGAAATAATCAAGCTGCTTTCCAAAGTAACTACCATTTTGCATTACTACCAGCAATGAATGGTAATTCTTTTTACTCCACTTCCTCACCAGCATTTGGTGTTGTCAGTATTCTGCATTTTGGACACTATACTAGGACATTCTGTAATAATAGCACAATTTGTTGAAGAAACTATCTTCACTGAGTTGTATTACCCCTTGCTCTTTTGTCAAAGGTAAATTGATTATGCTTATGCAACTTCTGAGCTTAGATTTCCAGTATGTTCCATTGATCTATTTGTCTATCTGAATATCTTAATTTTGCAGTTTTGTAGTAAACTTTGAAGTTAGATTCAACTTTGTCCTCCTTTTTGAACTTTATGTTGGTCATTTGGGGTCTTTTTGCCTTTCCTTGTGAACGTCACAATCAACTTGTTGATATCCATAAAATGAATTGCTGAGATTTTGATGAAAATTGCATTAAATATAACAGATTTGGTTAAGCAAAGCTGACATCTTAACAATATTGCTCTATCAAACTGTGTTTTTGCCTTTAGAATGCATTGTAATCTTTTCTTGAAAGCTGAACATGATGTACCGGTTAAGAGGACTTCAGTAAATATGCCTGTAGTAACGTGTGATAGCTGTGTGGAGAAAGCAGCATTCTATAGCCTGAAGGGTAGGTCTCAGTCTCGGTGAGCTTGTACCTCTGGACTGTGAATTTCGCAGGTGTTTCTCAGTTTTACATAAAGCCGGATGTCTAGAACCACCTGGAGCTGCATGTTTCCTTTACCTAGGTTAGTTAGGCTCTGATAAAAGCCCTGGAGATCAGGGTCTAATTGACCAATTTATTTGGGGGGGGGCTTTATAGTGTCTTTCAAAATAGTTTTTTGTTTTGTTCCCCACCCCCCACCACCCCGGCTCTTCTTTTGTGACGTATGAGGGGAATTTTCTCTAATATTTCTGTGGGAATCTAGTCAGACTCCTGGAGGTAAGTTTTGTCAAATTTTTGTGGGTTCATTATAATTCAGTCCACCTGGTGTTTTTAACTTATAGTAGTCCACACCATTACGTTCTCATTCATTACTGATTCATCATTTTATCAATTATCATTCAGGTTTCCCATCTCCAGGACTGGTTTCCATAGCAGCTGCCAACCATGAATTTCCTTCCCATATTTGCCTGTTTTCTCTACAATATTGGGGGACAACAGTTTTGCCCTATGCCCTCACTTATTCTGTGGATCCAAGAAAAGTTGCTGGTATTTCAGACTGTCCAGCTTTTTACCTATTTTTTTTTAAGATTTATTTATTTATACATACAAGCTGGGGTACAGGCCAGAGGCAGGGGTCGGCGAGAGGGTTCACCAGAGACAGAGTGGGGAGCAGGACAGGCAGATCAGAGATACACTGCTGAGGGGAGCAGCGGGCGAGGCAGGAGAGGTCTGCCCCACCATGTGGGATTCTCCCCGGCTGGGCATCAAACTCGCATCGCGCGCTGCGGACAGCTCCACAGCGCAGCGCTCAACCGCTGTGCCACCAGGGAGGCCCTAGCTTTTTACCTATTGTAAGGAGAATGGAGACATCCAAGCTCCTAACATTCTGGAAATCAGAATTAACTTGAACATTTATTTTAATGTTTATTAGCCATCTGCATTTCTGCTTTTGCAAACTACTTATTAATGAATAGCATACCTATCTTTTTTTACATTTTTTGTAAGTGCTTATAAAATTATGAATATCAATGTTTTTACAAATATATTGAGTATAGGGTCCAAGAAGCTTTAAATTTTGGGCCACTATTTTTACTATAGCAATGGAGTCTCTTTAGTACTAATAATAGACTTCAAATGAGGAAGAATTGAACTTAGTTCAAATTTTGTGTTCTATTTTGTCCAATTCAGATGTTAGAGCCAAATTTTCTGATAGAAATATGGTTAATTTTTTATACTTTAAACTTTATAAGTATTTTTATGTATTGTCTGACTCTGGAACTTATTCCAGAGTCTAAAATGACATTGCCCTTTGAATTTTAGATACCCTTTATATTCATGATCTACTTTTAGAAGCATAAAGAGGAAAAAAAATCTGTAGTTGTGATGGCCTAAGGTTATTAATGTGCTTTTCCTTTTAACCTTTGAAAATCTCCTTTGTATTACATCCTCTTTGCCCAACTCTGTCCTTCTGACTGAATAAGATTAGAATTTGTTATTGAAGGAATCAAAGAAAAAGATTCACTTTCTGACATTTAAAAATATGATTTGGAAGTAAGTCAATAACCTTGAGAGCTAGGGATATTGTCAAGAGGAAAGACTGTCAAATTCCTTTATCTCTCTCTTTAGCATATCAAGAGTTAGGAAGTATGGGCTAAACCACAGAGGTGCAAATAAGAAAAGCAAACCGTGGAGTCATATTTTTTATGACTGTAGAAAAATTAGAGGAGGATAGAAGCAGAGGTCACAGAGATGAATCCAGATGTGTGTTCTAATATTCTTCTGAGTCTTCTAGAAAATGGCGTTTATGTTAGGGTGGAATACAGTAGTTAGGGCACTACTTATTTAGAACATTGAGAAGCCTAGAGTGAATGACCTGCCACCAGACTTAGCAAAGTAAATTCGGTGCTGCACTGTCCAGCAGAGGGAAGAAGTGGAATTTCATTTCTCCATTGAAACCTTTCTTTGCCATATAAAGACCCAGAAGCAAACGAAAAGCTTGCCAGCTTTTCTATGGTAGTGCTAGGAGCATGCCGAGGAGACCTGTTAAGATCAATGACAGTCTCACCCAGACCTCACTTAGGTAGACCACGCTCATCTGGACTGTGAGTAGAACTATTTCCAGTACTGAGGGTTGAACAAAGGTTGATGGACCACAGACTTAAGCTTTAGAGGTCAGGGACTCTTAAAGACAAGACACACATAAGATTTACCTCCAAACCAGTGTTACCCTAGGATGGACCATGAGATCAAGGGTGCCCCCACAATACACTCAGTTTCCCTGGATACTTGTCTTACGGTGAGAATCAATGAAATGGAGAAGTTACCTAAGAGTTTATCTGAAGGATAACTTAATAATAAGATCAGTCCAGGTTCTAAGCTGTATAAATAATGTAATTTCTTCCCATGAACTTCTGAGTGGTTTTTCATAAGAGACAAGACCAGACCAACAAAGATTAAAGAATATAGATGTAATTTTTTTCTATCTTGTGGGAAGTTAACATATTTATAGGAAACTTATGGGAAATCAGCATGAAAACCAACTGAGTTTTTCTCTAAAACTCAAATTATGAGAAGGCCTTTAAGCTATAGAATGAAGTTCTGAGAAAAATAGTTTGGAAAGTGTGTGTTTTGTTTCTAAAGTTGAAGCAGAAATTCAGAAACTTCAAATTTTACTTTAGCTTAGTTATACTGGAAAAGACAAGTGATCTAGTCACATATTTAGTTTAGGAACACACTTTTCCTTACATATCATAGTCCAGCATGGAGAAAATGAGAAGATATTTTACTAGTCAACTAATGTGAATTCCTACTAATCTTGATTATAGTTGCTAAAATCTCAGAGAGTTATATGAGAGGGAACATTTTTCACCACTGTTATCTCTTATATTCCCTTTCTTCCTTCTGCCTTATTATTTTTTTAAAGATCTATTTATTTATGCATACAAGAGCTGGGGTGTAGACCAGAGATGCAGGGAGTGGGAGTGAGAGGTTTCACCAGAGGCAGAAGGGAGCAGAACAGCCAGATTTACTGAAATACACTGCTGAGGGGAGCAGCAGGTGAGACAGAGGAGGTCTGCTGCACCATGTGGGAAGCTCCCTGGCTGGGGATCCACCTCGTGCTGAGACGTAACCCCTTGCACCACCAGGGAGGCCCTTCTGTTTTCTTCTTAACCTCAGAAACGTCACATTTATTAACAACTGCAAGTTTTAATAAGTATTTTACTTTGTTGAATAGACTGCTATTTAGATGTCCAACATTTGCCTTTGTTAGTTCTGACTTGCTTTGCTACATATAATTCCCTAATTCCTTCCTTTTTGCTATAAATGGCAAATTGTGTCTTAAGACTGAACAGTATTCCATGGTGTGGGTATGCCATATTCTAACAATGGAAATTAAGTCTGCTCCCATGTCTTAGCTGTTGTAAATAATGCAACAGTAAACACCAATGAGCATATATTTTGTTTTGCCTTAATGCTTTTATATTCTTTGGATAAATACCCAAGAGTGGAATAGCTAGGTTATTGAGTACTTCCATTTTAAGTGTTTAAGATTAATTTAGATCACTTTCCAAAATGGTTCTACCAGTTTGAATTCCCACCAAATGTGTAATAGTGTTCCTCTTTCTCTGCATTCTCTCCACCACTTGTTATTGGTTATTTATTTATCTGTGCCATTCTCATGGGTATGAAATGATGTCTCAATGTGATTTTAATCTGTATCTCCCTTATTAAAAGCAAGAGTGAATGCTTTTCCATATAGCTATTTACCTTCTGGATATCCTCTTTGGTGAGTTGAAGGGAAAGATGTTTCTGTAGTCCCACTCATATACATATATTTTTCAATGTGTGTTTTCCTTTACATTATTGTTTGTCTGTAACTTAGTTTCCCAATGAAGAAAAAGCATTCATTTTATGGGTAAGCAATATAACATACAGATGTATTTCAATGCATAGGATCTGTGAATGCAACTCTTTTGCATGTATATGAAAATCTTAACTGAAAACTTGAAATTAGTCTGATAGTGAAGTCATTTGTTTTTTTTCTTGTTCTTGTCCTTAAATTTCAAACAAAATCAGTATTTAACACTTTACCCCTGGATTATGTAAAAGCAGAATGATTAGAAGCAAGAGGAAAGTCTGAGTAGCTAGTCTATTATCTTTGATACTTTGACACACTTTTTATACCTTCATGAGGAAAAAGCGATGCCTGCGAAATTTCTTTTCATTCAATAGTAATGGGTCAAGATCTTGGCATTAAGTATTTATGGATAATGTAACAGTCTCATTAATTTTATTTATGTCTGATTAATTTATCTGTTTATGACCTCTGATAATTCAGGTTGCATTTACCATTCCAGACCATACTAAATGATTCATAAAGTGAGATTCTCTCATTTCAGTCAACACAAGTCTCACGTTGGACCCCAAACACCTGGGAACAGCATTGCAGGGGGTTAGCTACAGTTATTCCAGGATTACATTTTGCAGACTAAGGGTAATAGCTTGACATTTTTATTCTATTTAATGGTAGTAATTTCATATCCTTTGGTTTATTCTAGGACATCCTAAAATAGAATTACTTTATCAATCTGAATAGCTTTTAGGACCTGAAGGGACAGTAACTGGGCTTAACTTTTGGGCAACAGTGCAAACTTCATAAGGAGATATATTGATTTAAAGGGGTATTCACTAGCTCCTCTTACATAAAAACTTCTCCAAACAACTAAAACAGAAGAGTTTCAAAAATTAATACCTCAGATTTTATACTGCCAGTCTGAAATTTAAATGACTCATTTTGATTTTGTCCATTTTCTCTAATTTCCTTTTTTATTGTTGAAAAGATGGTATTTAAAAAGAGCAACCTTAAAAATAAAATGAGCTGATATTAATATATTTCAAAGAAAGCAGAATTGAAATGCATTCAAATTTTGTGTTTAAAACTTGCCCAATTCAGATATCAGAACCAAATTGTCTGCCCTTAATTTGTTCATGTAATCTATTGTATTGTGTTCAAAGGCAGGATTGGATTTTCTTCCTTTGCTTTTATCTCAAGCTTATTTAACTTACTAAGTAAAGTGATGTTATTTCTAAATTATTACTCTAAGAAGGTAAAGTGGTATTCATTTTTTAAGTAATAAAAGAGAAACTATTAGATATTTAGGCAACAGATACTTAAATAGTCAATGAAGTATTACTGAGTAATTGCTCTTAAGTAATTATAAATTTAGCACAACATGCATGCCAATCACTCCCAAATTTCATCCAAATGTTCATTTATTAACTATCTTACATTCTTAAAATGGAGCGTACCTACTGTATATCAGAGTATAGCTTCTTCTATAAAATGCCAAATTAACCAATTCATTGTATTTTACAATTTTAGGTTAGTCAATATATTGTTTCAATTAACAGTAAGAGATTAATGTTTCTACCCCCACAGTTATTACTGAAAATCAAAGTAACTTTAGACTTCATGCTAATTTTCAATTAAGTAATAAACAGTCGACTTATTAGTCTATAGATAGTTTTAATACAACATGATCAAGTTTGTGTGTGTGTGATATATACTGAGAATAGACTGCTATTAGTGAGAGGGTATTTTGAGTTTAGGAAACTTTCTTGGTAAGTTCCTTATGGGAAATGAGAGGTGAATTTGAGTAGCATGTGACATGGTTGGCACAAAGCAAGCAATAAAACAGACATATAGTAAAATCAGGGGTTTGCAGAAAGGTTAAAAAAAAAGAGTCTGATGATGAAGAATAGCAACCCTGTATAAATCATCATCTTTAAAAAAACTTACATAAATATTTTATTATACACAAAGGTATGTAAATAAAACTTACTTGGTGGAAGTGGAGGAGGAGTAGAGCTCTGGACAGCATTAATCAATGCGGGGAATCATGAGACAAATGGTATTGTGGTCTTTAAGCTAATTCATTTAGCTCTGAGTGGGGTTTTAAAACCAGAAGTGAGTTAATTCTCACTGATCTGAGAGAGAGAGAAGGAAACAGAGATGGAAAGAAGAGGGGAGAGTCAGAGAAGAGAAACAGGAGACAGAGACAGACAAGAGTCTTTCTTAAAGTGTCTATTTACATGTAGGTCTTAGTGTCAGTTAGGGAAACAATATTATAAACTAGTAGAACCAAAACCATGCAATTTAATTTATTGCTGTATGTATGTTTTCATCCTGTCAACCAATGAATAAAGACAATTTTATACACACTCATATACATACACACACATTTTAAGCAATTATATGTAACTATAAACACACACAAACAAATTTCAGTGTTTCAATTAGGTACACTTCACCTTGTGGATATGCAATATACATGTATTTACACAAACAGTATTTACTACAGCTGGTCAATAATAGTTATAAACTACTTTAGATCATTAAAATATATAACATCTATTTTAGAGTACATTTGCTGTGAAAATTTTTAATGTCATGCTTATTTCCAAAACTGTCCAGAGTCTTTCTTGCCTGTGTGAGTGAAAGTAAAGCAAAAGTCTCTCTAACCTTTTTGTAAATAAGCCATAATTAGCAACATAAATTTTCTGATCTCTATAAAAAAAAAGGTAGTATTGATTCTAAACGAAGATATATTTTGTTTTTGTTTTTGAAGTACTCCCAATTGCCCTTTATAACTTGTCTATTTTCTTCTGAGATTAAATAAAAGAAATGCATATTTTCTTTATTTTTTCGGCAAGAATTCAATGGCAATTTATAGAGGCCTGGTCTTTTTTAAAATTTTTTCAGTCCTTAAGTGAGTATGCCCAAATGTCGAAAGGTGAAAATAGTTCAGAATAAACAACTGTTTTCATAACATTAAAAATTCCAGAGTTACATTTCAATTTATCAGTTTTGATTTTTTTAAATTTAAATAAGTCTTGAAAGAGCTGCAGTTTGCCTGAAACCATTCACCATTCCTGATTTCTCCCAATCTCACCCTCAATAACCTCCCCAATCCATTCCTCTACAGACATACTGGAGTACAGGAGTTTGTTTTCTTTATATAGCACATCATTGTGTTCTCATTATGAGAAGAAGAAATATTTAGCTCAATTGGAAAGAAGAAACACTTTGTACTTTCTTTTGTTCTATGTTTTTTTTAATAAATATTTATTTTTGTTATTCATATCGTTTACATTATTGTGTGTTCCCCATAGGTTACCCATCACCGGTTCACCCGTGAAGCCATCACCAAGTCCCTTGTGCTCCTTTCTTCCCCCTCTTGATCCCTTATCCTCCCCCTCCCTTGCTGGATGTCGCATTCTTATTTGGTTCCCCTATATTCCTGTTATAAGTGAAATCATTCTATATTTTTCTCTTTTCTTTCTGGCTTATTTCACTGATCATGATCCCTTCTAGCTCCATCCATATTGCTGCAAATTGAATGTGTTTATCTTTATTGAATGCTGAATAGTATTCCATTGTGTATATGTACCACATCTTCTTGATCCAATCATCTGTTTTTGGGCATCTGTGTTGTTTCCATACCTTAGCTATTGTAAACAATGCTGCAGTAAACATATGGGTGCATGTATCCTTTTGGATTAGTGTTTTTGTGTACTTTGGGTAGATTCCCAGAAGTGGTATTGCTGATTCATATGAAAGCTCCATTTCTAGCAGTTTGAGGAAATGTCATATAGCTTTCCATAGTGGTTGGACCAGTTTGCATTCCCACCAGCAGTGTAGGAGAGTTCAATTTTCTCCATATCCTCGCCAGCATTTGTTGTTGCCTGTTTTTTTTTTTATGAGCGCCATTCTCACTGGCATGAGGTGGCATCTCATAGTGGTTTTTATTTGCATTTCCCTGATTATAAGTGGTATTGAACATTTTTTCATATAGCTGTCAGCCATTTGCTTTTCTTCTTTGGAGAAGTGCCTTTTTAGGTCTTCTGCCCATTTTTTGACTGGATTGCTGACTTTGTTGAATTGTGTGAGCTCCTTGTAGATTTTTGTTATCAGTCCTTTATCAGTTGTATTATGTGCAAAGATTTTCTCCCAATTAGTAGGGTGTCTTTTTGTTTTGGTTATTGTCTCTTTTGCTGTAAAGAAGCTTTTTAGTTTGATGTAGTCCCAGCTGTTTATCTTTTCCTTTACTTCCTTTACTTTGTGGGAAGTGTTTTTAAAGATTTTGCTGAGATGTATGTCGTGTAGAGTTTTGCCTATATTTTCTCCTATAAATTTTAAAAATGACACTTCACAAATTTTCGTGTCATCTTTGTGCAGGGGCCATGCTAATGTATCTGTATCGTTCCAATTTTAGTATATGTGCTGCTGAAGTGAGCACTGTTCTATGTTATTTTAATGCACAGTACATGCCATCTGTGCCATGCACTATGCTAGACACTGGGGATAAAATAAAGGGAAAGAAAGAAATGATACTTAGTAAATGATATGATGAGTATACAATAGGAACAGAGTGAAGCATGGAGTTGTGTGGAGGAAGAAAGCTGAATGGGAAATACAAGTTAGCCACATAAAGAGAAGATAAAAGTTTCCAATAGAGGTAGAGCTGGTGAAGATCAGAAGTCAAGAGACAAAGTGGCCTAAAATAATGACTTAAATTAATCTGATTAGAACATAAATCCCAAAGGGAGCTAGGAAGTGTCAAGAAAAATAGAGGAAGAATAGAGAGCAAATCGAATATACTCGATATTCATCATTATAATAATTAAGTCACTTAAGATTTAAATGTGAGAATAAATGCAGTCAGGTATGCCTTAAAACTTATGACTTTAAGATGAATAAACAACATAGGTAGTATTGAGCATCAATGAAAGCAAGACTGTTACAGCAATTTAGATTAGAGATGATGGTGGCAGCACTAAACTCATGGTATTAAATGTGAGAAGTGAACCATTCCTATAGTTTAGAAGCTAAATGGTAAGAAAATAGTGAATTTCTGTATATGAATATCAGGAGGGAAGGGTGGCTGATGGTTGGGGGAGGATGGCATCCAGAATGGCTGCCAGAAGTATGATGTGGATAACTCTGGATACTGGTTTTATTCTTTGAGAATAAACACTGTGATGACAACAAAGAGGTAAGCATGTGTGTTTTGTGTGTTGAGGTGTGGGGGGTGAGGGATGACATTATGGGTTTGAATTTAAATATGCTGTTTTGAAATGCCAGCAAAGTACTCAGTTAGAAATTTTTGAAAGGTAGATATTTGGTAGAGTTTTGGAAAATAGATGAAGTAGGTCATCAGCACATTAGGTGTAACTGAATACTTGAGAGAAGGAAAAGCCACTTACGTTTTGTAGAATTATGAGAAGAGACCCTGGTATAGAAGACTGAGAAACATTAGCATATAAGAATTACGCAGAGAAGTGGAAGAATAGTGTTGCATATAGAACTAAAGTAGGGAGTGTTTTAAGCAAAAAGGAAGTTAAACAACAATTGGAATTGTTCTTTGGATTTCATAAAGGAATAAAGTAATGCCTAGCAAGATGTTTGAAATCCTTAAGGGGGAAACTCAAAGTGTCAGGGATGGTGAGAATAGAGAAATAATAAGAATGATGAGAAAAGTATGTAACCAACAGTGTCTAAAGTATTTTAACAACAGGCCCACCATTTGGGGAGTTTCAGTGGTGTCCAAAGCATGAGAAAGTGGGGACAAGTACAGAAAAGAGTATTTACAGAGAAGAACTTCAAGGGTTCAAAGAGTATATGGCAGCTGAGTATAGAAATACTTTTACATAGAGGGGATATAGAATGTCTCTAAATATGCAGTAACCCACACCATGCAATTTGTGATAATTCCTACCAGGAAAGGCACTTCCAGTTTTCTTTCTCCATAACTGTTCTTCTTGGTCATTCCCCATAGAACCTAAATTAAAGCTAGTTATGTTGACCATCTAGTGTTCTTGTACCCACAGGGTGAATTGTGCTTAGTTTTCTCTAGCTAATTTTATTCTTTTGGTTGACAGTTATACTATACAATACTATACTACCTTACTTTTTTCCAGGAAGTATAATAAGGGTCATTAAAGCATATAAGCATGTTATTTTAGGAAAAGCAAAGCAGTTACATATAAATTTAAATGTCTCTCCTGATGATATGAATTTTCATTTTAACTTCAGTTGTATTCATAAGTATATTTCCCTCAATGCTTACATTTTGAACTATTAATTTTTTTAAGATTTATTTTTTATTTATACATACAAGCTGGGGTACAGGCCAGAGGCATGGGGCGGCGAGAGGGTTCACCAGAGACAGAGTGGGTAGCAGAACAGGCAGATCAGAAATACACTGCTGAGGGGAGCAGCGGACAAGGCAGGAAAGGTCTGCTGCGCCATGTGGGATTCTCCCTGGCCGGGCTTCAAACTCGCGTCGCAGCTTCCGACAGCTCCGCAGCGCAGCGCTTAACCACTGCGCCACCAGGGAGGCCCGACTATTAATATTTTTTAATGTTTCTTTTGTTGAGGTAACATTGCTTTACAATACTGCATATGATTCAAGGTATAGGATCACACTTCTTGGGATGTATGTTAACACACTATACCCACCACCAAGACACTCGTATTCACGATATAGTAACATTTTAAATTAAAGATTGCAGGTTATACATAGCAACCAACAGTCCTCTGCAAAACTGAAAAAGAGTTAGCTGCTCCAATTTACTTGGCCAGCAGGGAGTGAATTTTTTTAAGAGATGTTATATTTAGCACTGTCTCTTCAGCACCATGGACAGCACATCCCAGAGTACTAGGACAACCAAGGCTTCTGCAGGATAAAGGCTTAGTATCTAGAAGGAATCTGGGATGGCATTTGTAGCCTTTTCTGGACTTGTCCCATTATCTGGGAAAATGACATTCTTTAGGAAAAATGAAAAGGGAACGAATTTTTCTTTATGCACAGCTCCATGTTATTAATTGCAGCTCAAATCTTATCCTCCTCCTTGCTTAAGGTTTTATATAACAGTATACAGAAAAACCTGAAAAGACAAGGCAAATTTAGAGAATGAGATTTGTTTCAGGCCATTCCCACTGTGCTAGCCCAGATGAATTTCTCTTTTCTCCAGATCAATTTAAAGACAAGGGATTTGGGAGATGATTGCAGGAGAAAGAACCTATGGAAATATGGAAAATTTTTACTGAGATTTTGAAAATGAAGCTGTGTCATATGATATCAAATGCACTGGGCTCAGAGTCAAGATTCCTAGGAAACAGATCAGGCTTTTGTCTATGTAACCTTTAGAAAGTCATCTAATCTCCCAGATTAGATTTTTTAATGAGTAAAAATAAAAGGTCTAGACTAAATGAAGATGGCAGTATTACCTAGTTTACAAAAGTGTTTTCCATATCCATGTAATTTTTAGTATGTGTTTATGATATGTTTATTGGATTCTGCTCTTGCCTGAATGAGAAATAGCAGAGAAGCAAAAGAAGCTCACTATTAGGATTAAAAAAAAAAAAACTGAGATGACAAGCAATTATACAACTAGAGCAATTAGTTACACTAAAAATTAAAAGCTTGTATTTTGCATATTTTAGACCATTATAATGAATAGCAATCTGTCATCTATCTGTATCTGTCCTATCATTTTGATATAGCAACATACTTAGCATTTATAATACATTCTGAAAATGAAATTTCACTGAAAAAAATCATCTTTATCCTTCTCCAGACAATACCAGATTGTAGATTCTATCTTGTGTACTAATGCAGGTATGGTAATGTCAATATCCTTGCAGCAGTCATTCCTTAGCACATTACTGGTTTAAGGTTTTCCCTAGAAAAAAGAAATCAGTGAAGTATTTGGGATAGTAAAGAATTCCCAGGATGACAAAGGAATGAGAATGGAAAGAGGTATGTTTTAGGGTTAAGATCTCCTGGGAAAAAAATTGGGAAACAGGGTCCAAAAGGTTTTGGTCCAGCCAGAAGCATTTGTGACCAGGATTTAGTGACAGTAAAGCAAGAGTTCCAGTTTCTAGTCTGAAATTTTTATGATTCTATACTTCTCAACTCTAATAATATATTTTTAAAAACTAAACCCAGACTTTCTGAATCTGTAATCAAATACCCTAGTGAAATTATTTGCAAAAATTTGAACCTGATATAAAAAAATATGGAAAAATCAGGGTTCATAGTGCTGGTAGCAGCAACTCCATCTGGATATATGATTCATGATAGGCTTGACCTGAGAGAGGAAAATAATTCTCTGGAGGCAGGGAGATATTGAGGAGCTGTGATTCTTGGCTTTTCATTGGTTTTTAAGAATGTTTTCTTTGCTTAAACTTTTGATACCTTTAAAGATTCTCTTATAAAAAGGTAAAAGAAACTACAGCCTTGTAATAAATATATTCAGGAAAGACGAGAACAAATGCATTGTAAGGAAACTAAAACAAGATATAAAAGGGCTCAGGGATGTGGAAGAGGTCCAGTACAGGTGGACTGTTTGGAAGACGGTTAAGATTCCGCTGGGAAATACTAAATTCTAAACCAGTGAGGTATTTGATTGATGTGACATGGTGGTGAATCCTTGGAAGAAGCCAAGATGTGGCATGAAATAGGGTGAAGCCATTTTGTAAAGAGATAGTTACTACATAAAGGTGCATAGGTATAATTTGACAATGATTAGAATCAAGGTCAGTTATAAGTTGTAATTGAATTTGTGTTTTTAAAAGATCACTGGTACTAGTATGGATACAGGGTGGAATGGGGAGAACATAGAAGGGATGAGTTAAAAAACTACTACAGTAATCCGCCAAAAGATGTAGAAAGAAATGAATTAAGGCAATGATGTTAAAGGAAATGAGAGGATAAACTGGAGAAATATTTGAAAGGTAAAATTAATTGGACTTGATAAAAGAGTGTGATGTTTATAAAATTCTTAAGGAAGGCTCTGAACATTGGAACTGGTTAATGATAACTTTGTCAATTATAGTAGAAAATGTAAGAGCTAAATTGTAATTGTAGACAGGCTGAGTCAGCCTGCAGTATATCTCAGGTGAAAACACTCTTCAAGTAAGTTTGGGGCCCAGGAGACTATGGGGGCTATAAACTGTGAAGCTCGTTTGAAATAATTTATACATATCTCTTACCATAAATAAATGTTCTACAGTTCTATAACAGTGTATCCTTCTGCCTTATAATCTCTTAACCATCCAAAGTTGTCTGAAATCCTCTGAGATCAAGTTTTTTTTTTTACATGTGTAGTTGAGCCATTGAAGGGATTCTGGACAGAAGCTATCAGTCACCAACCCAAATATATAAGGATACATTGTATATTATTATTTTTTTTTTTGGCCAGGCTTTTTCAGGCTTTTAATTATCTTTTTTTTTCCATTTTTTTTATTGTTATTTGTGTCTTTTACATTTTGTATTCCCCTTGGGCAGCCCACCACCAATTCACCCGTGATCCATCTCCATGGTCCCCTGTATTCTCCTCTCTTGCATTTTGTGCCCTTATCCTCCCCTCCCCCCTCCCCCACCGCTGAGTGTCTCTCTCCCACCCGGCCTCCCTATAGTCCTG
>PVIJ01017042.1:0-30758 GCA_004024925.1 Scalopus aquaticus | reverse complement strand
AACTAAAGTCTCCCTTACAAAGAAAACCACTGCAAAAATAGGGCTACCACTCTGGTGTATTCATTTGGGTTTACATGTCCCTTCAAAACAAGGAGATTTGCTATCTGTAGTATAAGAATATGACAGTACATTCGAACCTAAGAAAATAAAAGGTTGAATTTAGTCGTATGAGAACTAGGAACTTCTAGATTTATTCTTTCATGTTTTTTAGCTCACTGTAGGGTAAATCATTTACCCTTGGAAGAAACTAGTTGTGTTTCTTTTATTGAGGTATTGTTGGTTTACAACACTGTATATGATTTAGAGGTACAGGTTCACCCCTCTTCAGTTATATGTTATCACACTCAAGAAGTTAATTTAATTTGATATAGTAGACTGGTCTGAGCACAGACTCTGGAATCAGCTGCCTGAGTTCTCATCCCAGAGCCATTACTTTGCAGCTGTAGACCTAGAGCAAGTTTCTTAAAACTCCTGATACCTTGGCATTGTTAGCTACAAAGCAAGGATAATATAATTATAATACTTCATTGGGTAGTTGTAAAGATTATATGAGAAAAAAGGCCTCCCCAGTGGCACAGCGGTTAAGCGCTGCGCTGTGGAGCTGTCGGCAGCGGCAACGCGGGTTCGACGCCTGGCCAGGGAGAATCCCACATGGCGCGGCAGACCTCTCCTGCCTTGCCCGCTGCTCCCCTCAGCAGTGTATTTCTGATCTGCCTGTTCTGCTACCCGCTCCGTCTCTGGTGAACCCTCTCGCTCTCCCGCGCCTCTGGCCTGTACCCCAGCTTATATGTATAAATAAAAAAAAAAAATGCACGTTTTGCATGGTCATGGCTTGGCTAGGCCATGGAAATCCAAAGTCAAAAAAAAAAAAAAGATTATATGAGAAAAATATATTCCCACCACTTAAAGGAACATACAGGACAAGAACCACACACTAGACTATTCTTAACGTATATATATGTTTATCTAATATAATCTTCACAATTGCCCAATAAAATACAATTATATACATATATTTACATATTTACATAAATATACAGATATAAACACCACAGGAGTGACATCTAATAAATACTAAACTCCTTTGTTGGCCATTTTGAACAATTTAAGTTTATGCTATTATTATTCCTGAATTTGTATTGTCATGTGTGAAAATTTGTTGACTTTGCTCTCAAATTTAGGCATTTTCCACAGTGTTACACTTTGGTATAATACATGGGTCTTCAGCCTCCCATATAATGCCTTCAGGGTTGTGGTTGATGTTTGTAGATGGAATATTTTACATATAATGGTTCCACCTGCAAATTCATCACTGACAGAAGCAGCCTTAACAAACCCTCAGCAGGGAAGAGCGATTGAGACAAATTCATTAGTGTTTGTATTGTACTTTTGCTTCCATGGATAAGCATTTGTCTGTGTTAGGTGAGACTTTCTTTGTTGATTAAGGACATTAGTGAACACAAATGACTGATAGTACAGTTGGCCACCTGGGCTGATATTTATACATCTTGGAGTTTGTCGGAGGAAAAGAGTGGAGGCCACACTGTGACTGACATAACCAACTCAGATTCTCTATTGAATCAGCACAGAATTGCCCAGAGAGTAATAGAGATAAAAACAGAAACCTGATAGAAGAAATGTCTTGCTGTTTGTGTTTGCTGGAGACTTTAGCCATAGAGCACCACTGATCGTATGCCTACCAGAATATTTACAAATCTTGCATTTTATATTTTAACCAAATACTCGGGTTCAAAAAACTATGAACTTTTAGTTCCGTTTTTAAAATACTGAATCAAGTGTTTTGAAAATATTGATAGTATTATCAATTAATGATAATTAATTGTAATGATAGTATTCTAAATTGAGGATTTAGTCTTTATTCTTTTTTTTTCTTGCCTTAAGCTTTGTATGGTCACATTAGTTGTAAAGATTTTTCCCAAATATCTGATACTAAAAGTTTTACTGCCACTTGCACTATACCCACCAGATAAAGTGGTTTATTTCCACCACTTTATTTATGTCTTTATTCTGTGCCACCATTTGCTCCCCTCTTTCTAGTACTTATGTTTCCATAGCAACCAGGCCATTTGTATGGATGGTGAATCATGGCAAAGTCACAAATATAATAAAAAGTCTCTGTATTGGTGCTGAGTTGATTCCAAAGCCTGCAAAACAGAAAAAAAAAAAATCCTAACATATGTTTCTAGCAGAAAGGAAGGACACAGACCAGAAGAGAATGGAATCTTCTCACATAGGTATTAAAACATTCAGTATCATTGACCAATGGGGAAAATGCAGGCAGTCATAGCACGTGTTACAGGATTAAGCAGGCCAGGACCATGTCTGTTTTGTAGAGAGAATGATAAGTACCCCCAGAACTAAGCTTGAGAAGTGTCACAAAGACACAGGGACTTGCAGAGCCATGTCACAGAGGAAACCCCTCGACACATCTTCTGGAATCCTGCTGACCTTTAACCCAGAGTCAGTCTGCTCCTGGTTCTGCTGCAGAGCCCAGGTTCCTTCTTTAGCCCCACCCGCCCCTGTGATGGCCACAAGACTGAGCCGTGCATCTGACTAGCTCCCCCTGCTTTCTGTTTCCTGCTCCTGGAAGCAGCGTGGATGCTGTCCGTGCCCAGTCCGCCTGAAGTAAGGCAGACTGCAGAAGGTCCAGTTCACTTCCAGGATGCTTGTTGCCTCTTTTGTCAGCACCACTTACTACTAGGGGAGACAACACTAAAAAGCGCAGGAAGGAAGAGAATGCGAAAGCCTAGAAATGTTTGTCCCTTCCACCTACATGAGAGGAAGACCAAGGCAGCCAATGGTGAGCTTTGTATGTGACCGTGCAGGGAGGTCTCGCAAGAAATAACCTGGGAGCCCCACCCCAGCATGGAGAAAGGAGCCAAACTAGACATAGAGTGTACAATGTGTGGGGTCAAATGTGGAACCCTTTAGCACAGGCCTTAAATGACAGGCTCAATGACAAACTTGGTATGCGAATAAATCTTTGGGGCCATTGCTCCTTGTACTTTTAACAGACTTTCATATCTGACAATAATCATCACAGCCTTTTACATTAAGAAACGTGGCAACTTCTTAAACCCTAGGAGGTAAGAGCTGTCTTTGGCTCCTCTCTCTCTTACAAAGAACTGACAGAAGCACATGGTCATTTCCCGATTACCCCATGGCGGTGTCCAGAACCCTCCAAGTGTGGATGGGAACAGGACAGAACAGAGGCAGGTCCTGAGCACAGCAGAGACGCACACCAGTTAGCATGTCACATCACCTTCGAACACAGCCCCTCAGCAGCGCAGTCTTCCCTATCTTCACTGAGGTGAAATGGACACCCCTCAGCCCAGAGGCAGGACCCACAGGATTATCTGCTCCTGGAGCGAGGGGCCATCCTATAATTATTTAAATTACAGGGTTATAATTCATAAATCATCTTTATTTTCTCTTGCTGGTTGAACACATTAAAGAAGTAGGATAATCAAGCTCATCTTTTTCTCTGCCAAGTAAAATTGGTTGTTTTTCCCTCTGATTCCTCATCTTTAAACCTACAATTTATCTTTTTCATATCTGGTCATAATTTTCAAGACTTTAATATGCGTGAGTAATAGTACTTATAATTTCATGTGAAATTTTACTGTTTCAAAGAATAGAGTCCAAAGTGTCAGAGGACTTTGGAGTTAATTATAAAATCCTTTATTTATTAGATTAGTTATAAAATTAGAAAACCGATGTTTAATACATTTTTAATCCTAAATTAAATATACTATTAATTTTAAACTATCTCTGGAGCTTATAAATGTAATGATACCGACAGTGTTAGCACTTACTTATTTTCAAAACCTTCTAGAGAATGAGATTTCTCAGTGATCGCTTTGAATTTTCCAAAAATTAGAACAAGTCTCTCTTTTGAGAAGGTCTTCACCTAATTCCTAATCTAGTTCCTTCTATTACCATTAAATTTACCCCTTTCTTCTTGATTCTTTCTCAGCTGGTCTAAAATTCAAAAATGGTTATTTAACGCCAATTAAATAGTCTGAAAATCTATACCAAATTGAAATCTTAGATGGATAAAAGATTAATATGAACCAACAAAAAGATTCACAGAGTGAAATATTCCTTTGAAGTCTAAATAGCTTCGCCTATAAGATGGCGTAGAAGTATCTGCTAATAGTAGGTGTTCTCTTACTCTATACCTGCCTGCTATGAGCACTAACAGGTAAGAAACATACCTCTTCAGATCTATGTGACAGGAAGTGATACTTTCTACTGGTTTTGTGCACCAATGCAACAAAATGTATGATCTGGAGAGCAAAGTCTGGCCATATCAACAAAGGCACCCTAGAAAATGTGGTCTTATAGTCCATGTGTCAGACCTTGGGGTCTGCCACCTGTAAAAAGCTTAGAGTTGCATGGAAACTACCTTCTTGCACTGAATGGGAGAGGGGGAAGATTAATGCCATCTGCAGAAATCCTGCTGAGACAGAACAATGATGGCACTTTTAAGCAGAAGTACACTTTTCCATACCCCTCCTCTGCCATGTCACGTACGATGCTAGCATGATCTACACAGTAGACAACTTTGGGTCCTGAAGAACAACTCTTGTTCTTTATGGTAACTTAGCAGAATCTACATGAAATGTTGGTTGGAAAAGGAAAATGTAGATATCACAAAACTTGATCCATTTCTCATGTATTTAACATTCATTGAATATTCTAGGCACTGAGATTTCAGAGATGAAAAGATCTGATACCAATTTTTAAAGAACTCAAGGTCAAGTGGAGAGATAGCCAGGCTAATAAAAACTTGATAAGTGCTGAAACAGGACTGTGTTTTAGAAATCTGGAAATGTAGGAAAATAATTACCTAACTCTCCCTGAATAAGGCAGAGCAAGGGACAGTGAATACCCAGGAGAAGAGCTGGAAGGGCACAGCATATAAGACGACCCAGAGGAATGGAAGCAGGGCTGGCACACACGGTGTGAGGAAGCATAGAGGAAGATGAGAATGGATGGGCAGGAGAAAATGAACTTGCAAAGGGACTTTTGTGCCTTGCTAAAATTGAAAAGACTGTAGGCATAGGGAGCCCTCAAAAGATTCTAAACAATGAGATGACCTTATACACTAGAAAAAACACTCTGGTAGCACTTTAGAGGCCATTAGCAGAAGAGGCAGGACTATTGATTCAAAGTCCATGAGGTCATCTACACTAGCAATGATGAGCCCCTCTTCTAGGGGAGCAGGTAAGTTTGGTTTCTTCATGAAAAGAAGGTTAATCTGACAAAAATATATGGAAAATACTGGGCATGAGAGAATCCAGTAACATGTATATTAGAATTATTGAAATAAAAGCAAATCCTGAATTAAGTTACTGCCAGTAATGAACAAAGAATATTTATACAAAATATATTTCATTTTTATTACATTATTTTTATGACATAACATTGATTTACAACACTGTGTATGGTTTTGGGGTGTAGGTTCACACCTCTTGAGATGTATTGTTACCACACCACATCCAAATCCAAGGCATGCATAATCATCCACCATAGTATATTGGGCCCCCTCCCTTTGTCCTACACACCCTCCCCTCCCCTTCAATAGCTTCAGTTCTACAGTAAGATTTCTAGAGTTTGTTTTGTTTCAGTTTTATCAAGTTTTATACAAGATACACCAGTCATCCTGAAAGGACTTTGCGGTTACTGACGCTGAGACCGTGGAGAGTTGTGAGTCAAAAGCTAGTTTGAGATCTCAAGCCTGGGCTGGGGGACTATAAACATTATGATCCTACTCATAGAAATAATGGCAATGAGAAAGAGAAGATGATTAGCTCAATCTTGGAAGTGAGGAGTCAATGAGGCATCCTTGGAAATGAGAATATCCATTGAGTTAGGAAATTCATCACTGGAAACTAAAAAAATACTACAGAGTATTTTAGAAGATTCATGCAGAGGTCATATTATCGAAACATTGAAAGTGAATAAGGGAAAGAATGAGACTAAAAATGGTAGCTTTAAGGCAGAACCATGGGGAACTATATATGAGGAGTGAAGAAAGAGGCAAAGGAGCCAACAGGAGCTGAAAAAATAAGCTGAGAACAAAGTTTCATCACAATTGAGAGTAATTTCAGAAAAGAAGGGCTGGTTCCCCAGAAGAATTGAGTGCAGCTGCAGAGTGGTTAGAGCTGATGAGGCTATTGACTGGCAGTCGGGAAGTCATCAGTGACGGGAGAGCCAGTCATGGGTGAAGGAGAAGCATGTTGTAAGCATTTCAGAATTAGTACAATCTATAGAGAGAGGTGAGAGGAGGAGAGGAATGAGTAGGAAAGCTGGGAATAGCAGCAAGAGAGAAGTTTTAAGGCACAAAATCACAGAAGGAGTGGAAAAGCATAGTATCAAAAATACTCAAAGGAAGACTTTGCCTTGAAATGGAAGGAAGGATACATCCTCCTGAAGCAAGAAACGGGAGAGAAAGTAGACAATGATAGAGAAATGGAGATTGGGAGGTATGTTGTACCAGGAACTCTTGCCAATGGTTCTGTCTTTTCAGTCTTGTAGGAAATAGAGTTTGACCCTGATAAGGGTAGAAGAGTATGAGACAGATCCTGTGAGGTATTAAATAAGGTGCAAAAACAGTACACAAGATTCCAGGGCCCCATAGAGAATAATGTGACTTATTTTGCCTTCATCTGGCACCCTTCAGCAACTTAGAAACAGCAAGAGAGTTGGCCAGGCATTATCAAAGAGTGTAAAGTATTAGGGTAGAGCAAGTTCGATGAGGTTTAAGAGTCTTTTATACTAGCAGATATAGCATTGAAATGGTCACCAGGGTCTAAATGGCAGATGAGAGGGATGACAGAGCCCTCTCAGAGCCAGAGTCAATGGGTAAAGACTATGGCCTGGAAACTGTACTCTCAGGGGAAGGTCTCTCGGGTCTCCCATTCCTTCCTCATTACTTGCAGTGTCTCAGTTTTTATCTGGAACACAAAGGCATCCCTTATATGCTTTTACATGCAGCAGGGAGAGATCTGTTACTTTAAAATATTGTTTGAAAACCACTAAATTGGGAGATAAATGAGAGGAAATGGAACTAAAAGCCATAAAGAGAAAAAATTAGATTGTAGGGTCTGGGAAAGATATCTAAAGGTTACATATTCATCAAGGAGAATTCAGACATTGAGATCCTGTAGCTCTACCCATTTTAAAGGAAGATGCTGTCCGGCATGGCTGCCAGAGAGTTGAAGTGAAGGGTAGCATTGCTAGATTTCAACTGAGAGCTAAAGAACCATAAAGCCAGTGTTAGAAGATCGTCAAAATGCTGAGGACAAGAAAAACCTACAGGTAGAGGAAGAGTCAAGTACTGAAATCAGTGAAGAAATGCATAGTTTTGTAAAAGTAGAGAACTGCTTTGGAGTTGAAGATGAGACAAAGAAGTATAGCATTGGAGCTTTAAATAGGAGCTGTTTGCATATAGGGAACAAAGAATATTATAAGTGCTTCTCTGAACTTGTCTCATGCAGGGAGAGGGGAAAAAAATGGCTCTGGTTGGAGAGATTTTGAGACATAGGGTATCATCAGGTTTCAGCTGAAGTGAGCCAGAATACCCTTACTGGGGGAAAAGTAAAAATACAGTGTAGGTCCCCGCAGGCAGCGAGCTTGCTCACAGAGCGCGCCCGGTGCATAGATCCGGCAGGCAGAGCTGAGGGAAAAGCACCCGCGAGGAGAGTAGCTCTGTCCTGACTTGGGCTGGGGATACAGCAAGTAGAGATGTGTGCCAGGGGTTAAATGAACACCAGAACAAATGAGTGGTATAGAAGCTGGGAAAGAGTAGGGCTGAAGAGACCACAGTGTGGCGAAGAAAGAATGTAGAGTTTAAATGACTCTGTCTTGTGGAGTCAGTGCTGGATTTAACCTTGATAACTAGCACCTCACCACACTGCTCCAGGCCCAGACCTAGGCGGTTTCTTCAAAGCTAGAGGTTAGTTTATAAAAGTCTTAAACCTTAGGTGCAGATCTCCCTACACGGAAAAAAAACAAACATTAAACCAACTCTCTTTTTCCTAACTAGGAAAGAGAGAATGACTCACCATGGCTTACCCGGGTCCTCCAGCTGCTTGCTTAGTGGTGAACCCAGGGCCAGAACCCAGGTACCCTAAGCCCAAGACCGTCTAGTTCCTACTGTTCCACAACTGTCCCCCATACTGGAGGCTGATTATAGGGAGGGAGCCACACTGGCGCTGTGACTGAGAAATTACAAGTACTAGGAGATTTCTACATCTGTTCAGCTCTGGCTGAACTTTTTGCTAAAAGACCAAAATAGAACCTCTCATCATTACCAGTGAGCTCTTTTTCAAGGACAAGATCTGTTTTCAAATTGTTAGCATTTCCGGTCTGTACTCCACCCTAAAATCAGTCTTTCCTTGTTCCTCTAGTGTCTTTAGCCTCCAGCACGGTGGGCCTGGCCGGACAGGTTGTTCACACAGAAACCACGGAGGTGGTGCTGACAGCAGACCCTGTCACAGGATTTGGAATCCAGCTGCAGGGCAGTGTGTTTGCCACGGAGACGCTCTCTTCTCCACCTCTGATTTCCTATATTGAAGCTGACAGCCCTGCAGAGAGGTAAGATAGTTTTTCTCCCAGCTGCTTTTTCTGCTCTGTATCTCTGGCTATCTTTGAATAGCTAATAAATTATTGAATAGTCCTCAGTGCAGGAAATGCAAGACATAAACTGTTCTGATAATAAAATTTTATGCTCTTGATCAGGTTTGAGAAGAATAAGCCCAAGGATGCCTTTATCCGGCAGATTTTTGTCCATCAGGGGCTGGAGGCTATATTAATTAAAAAAGAAAAAAAAATCCATAAAAAAATATCTGAAGTTCAGACTTTAATAATTTCTCTCCCATGGGGGAATGTACATTCATCACTACTACATATTGGTTCAGATCAGATTATAACAATACCATGGTGCTGAATTATTAATTAATTCTCAGGGATACATCAAGCTTCCCCTGCTCACATTTGTAGCCCTGAAATGCAAGAGAGCAAGACATTGTACTTGCCCACAGCGTTGAATAACAAGACTAAATGGTAATGCTATTTGGCAAGAATCAAAGAAGGGAGATTCAGCAATTTAACTTGAAAATAATTTACTCTCTCTACAACCTCTAACATATGATTCTAAATTTAGATGTGGGGTACTGCAGATTGGAGACAGAGTGATGGCTATTAATGGAATTCCAACTGAAGACAGCACCTTCGAGGAAGCCAATCAGCTCCTCCGAGACTCTTCAATCACGAGCAAGGTCACCCTGGAAATCGAGTTTGATGTTGCAGGTATGATCGCATAATCTCTATCAGCACAGTCAGGAGTGGACTTCCTATAAATTATATGGATGATGTGGCAGAGGGGGAGCTCGTTTTTAATATACTGAACATGTTTTTGTTTAGGAGGTTTAGGGTGTCATTTTGAATTGAGCATTGTTTCTGTATTATTCATTAAAATGTCACCACAAGAACAATTGAAAATAAATGTGACAAAATGAATAAATAGTGGCTGCTATAGAGGTGATAAAAAAATCATGTAGACTTTGTTCTTCCTGACTTTCTCCTATATGCTAGAGAAACTATATTCTTCAGTCCCAGGGATAAGAAAAGCCTGTCTTTGACCCTTCCCACTGCAAAGAATATATGAAAGTTCTGTAGAGAACAATGAAAATTCATTAGGTAGGTTTATATAAACCCTGTAGGTATTTAGTGTCTAGTGTGAAAGAGAAATCACGCTAGACACTTGTTAAAATGACAAGTCTTTATTAAAGACTATTTCAATAGACATCAAGACTTGGAGAGGGAAGAGGCTAGAACTCACCTTCAAAACCAGCAGGTGCGTGTGTATGACTTCAGTTTAGTCATTGGAGGAGTCCTTGTCAGTAGCTAACAGGTGTGTGGGTTTTTGAGTTGATGCTAATTCCCATTTAACCAGGTTGTCTTTATTTAGCAAAATATTATCTCACAAACCCAATAATCTTTGCTGATCAGTAAAGTTAAGCCTTGGGACAGAGGTATCGGTGTCCCAACAAATACTTGCGCAGAGTTTACAATGAGCCAGTTGCTCTTCTGTGCAATGAGGCTATAATTACAGGAAAGAAGAAAAAAATCCTTGTCTTCATGAAACTTGTATTACAGCCATATAGAGAATTTATTTCACTTAACAGATATAAATGTAGAGTGTAATAAGTGCTCTGAGCAGAGTTAAGCACAATGGAAATTATAGAATTACTGTGGAGGAACTGTTTTTGTAGGGTGACATTCTAAGGAAGGAACATATGAGCAAATATTTACAGACAGAGGAGTCAGCCATCTTAGCATCTGGAAGAGGAATATTCCAGTCATAGGGAACAGCTACTGTAAGATGTGACCTAGTATAACTGTGGGAGATATGAGGAAGGTCTCTTTCTGCAGTGTATATGGAACTTGGAGGTGGGGATCAGATTTGGATTGGAAACTGGGACGGTAGAGGTTGGAAGCAGCCAAGTAATGCAATAATGCACTTTCCCAAGTGGCTTGGGGAAGAATTTAGATTATATTCCAAATGTAATGAATCATGAAGCATCTTATGGAGGGGAGTGAGCTAACCTGATGAATGTTTTGAAATATAAGGAGATAAGCAGAAGCAAAAAATCCAATTAGGAGATTGTGGCAATTGAAACAGGTAAGGGGTGTTAGAGGCTTGGGCAAGGGAGCAGTGTTACAGATAGTGACAAATAGTGAAATTTAGAACATGACTTGATCAGGACTAACAGCTAGCCTATGGATCTGATATTCAAGAGGAGAGACAGCGAAGATCACTGATGAATCCTATGGTGTAAGGGTGAGCAATTAATAGTGATGTCGCCAACTGAGAAGATTTGAAATGGAAATTTAGGGATAACAAAAAGAATTCTGTTGTAGACATAAGTAGGCAAATCCACTGCAATACTAGGAGGAAAGGACAAGCACATTCATTCCTTAGTTCGAAAGACCATTAAGGAACAGCAGTCACTAAGTGCTAGGCCCTGTGCTATGTTCAGATCATTTAAAGAGAAAATAGAAAAGATCAGTATCTTCAAGGAGCTCATCCAATTAGATAAAAGCAAGAACTGCTACAAGATAAGAATAGACTTGCTAAATGTGTGTTAGCACTAAAATGCAGAAGGAAATGCCCAAGAGACTGCAGGCAATACCTCCTGGAGCCTAGGATTGGGGGTATGTGCTGGAGAGCAGGACTGAGGGGGCACCACCATGTCGTGATTGTTAAAGTCATTGGAATAAAGGAGGCCACTAGGGAAAGAGTGGGGGAAAAAAGGGGGCCGAGGCAGCGCCTCTGCCTGAGAAGCATTAAGATTTAAAGAGAAAGGGTGCTAACAAAGGGATAGAGAAGATGCACTGAGATGTGGAGAATGAAAACAGGTGGCATTTTGGAAGCCAGAGAAAGAATTTCAAGGCAAAATTCATGATCAGCAAGTCATGATTAGCAGTGTTGCAGAAAACTCGAGTGAGACAAGAAATGTCCATTGGATTTGGCAGTTGGTAATTAGAGAGACAGATTAGGGGAGTTTCAAGGAACAGGGGCCAGAAGGCACACTGCGGTGAGCTGAGGGTGAGAAACGGGTAGAGGCGGACAGACCCGCTATTTTGTTGTTTGCTGAGGAATGGGGTTTTGGAAGAGAATTTGGCAGGACACAATGTAAGGACTGAGTAAAAAGGATTGGGGCCTCTCTGCGCCTTTTAGAACCTCTATCATATTTAGTTATATATGGGATACCTTACTTTGTATTGCTTTAGCCTCTAATCATTGGTTTTTCAGCCAAGATCAATTTTGCCCCAATGGCATTGACAATGTCAGGAAATTTCCTGTGGATGAAAGGAGATGTGCCAACTGATAGGTATTTGGAGTTCAAAGGGATGCTATTTTGTTGTGTTATTTTGGTAAGATTGGAGAGATGGATGGGTGAAATGAATGAGGGAGAAAAGATGTAATTGTGTGACTGGTTCCCAACAGAAATGAGAGGGGAAGTTATCTAGATAACTAGTCTAAGACAGAAAGACAGAAAACCTCTTTGAGTTTGAAAAGAAGGATGTAAGAATATGGATGCATTTTCAGCTGTGTTTCGAAATGTTGTATAACAGCTGTCAAGCCAGGGTGAAAGGGTCAGCATTGAGGAGGTTGAAAAGAATGATGAAGGTTTAGAGCAAGGACTGGGGAGAAAAGAGTAGGAAATCAGATACACATAAATGGATTTTCAGGCTGGCGTTGGACCAAGCAAAGTCCCGAAGCTCTAGGTTTACGGCAGTGTCAACCTGCATGGTCAAGTTGATGTTTGTCAGGATTGCTCAGCTGCTAACCAGAGCAAAGACAGTAGATGATTAGATGAAGTCAGAGACTGCGCTTTCCAGAGAAGATTCGACAGAAGGAGAGCTTAGGTCACAGAAGTTCAAATTGTTGCATGGAGAGCAGATTGAATAATTATGATAATAGTATAAAATTATCATGATACTATCTGTCAAGTGCTCACTCTAAGGCATGTCACTTTCCTAAGCACTGTGTGAGCATTAGCTCACTTCACCCTTATAAAAGAAGGTTACTATTATGGTGTCCCCAGAAAACAGAAGCCCAAGGAGTTAATGGTAGGGCTTGGATTTTAACCCAGGCAGTCTAACTCCAATCTAGACTGATAATCTAGCCACTGCTCCTACGCTGCCCGTGTTTGAAAGAATATAGGTTGGAGAGAGAATCAGAGGATCTACCTGACAGAGTGGGAGGAAAGGGAAGACCTAAGGAACTTCAGGAAGAAAAATGGGTATAGTGAGGGAACAGAGGTAAGGAAACTAATGACTTGGAAATTAGGGTCTAAGTGGTATACTACAGGTTAGGACTTCAGAGAAAATCACGAAGGCTCAGAGACACTGACGTGAGGTGGAATAGAGGTATGTATCGTTCCACTAACGTCCGGAAATCAGGAATGTGGTGTGTTAGAAGCATCAGGCACATACTGAAATCTCTCAAGAGGGCAGGGCATGCAATGAGGAGGGGAATGGGAGCTAGCAGCTGTTGACATGCCAAGCATATGCCATCAAAGGAGCTGGCAGTACCTGTTTCCTCCTCTGCATCAGCTCTTCCAACATGCTCAGGTGGTTTGCTCACTTCACTCGGGCCTCTGCTCAGATTTTACCTGCTCAGAGAGATCTTCCTGATCAACTATCACTCTCCAGCCCCTTGCCCAGATTTATGGCTCTTCTTAGCCCTTTTTGTGTTATGATGCCATGTGGTTATTTTTTGGTGTCTCCAGTAGAAAAATCTGGGCTGTCAGTGCCTTTCGTCCAGGAATGTACCCCTAACATCCAAGATAGTACTTGGAACACAGAAGGTTCCCACCAATACATGGTAGAATGAAGGAACGAATGAATGAATGAAGGGCAAGGCTCCTTTGAGGTACTAGGATCAGAACATCAATTTGCATCAAGAACTGACTTCATACCTACTTTTTTCCTGTGGGGTTCCTAGCTTTCTACACATATGCTCTATTTGTCTCTGGTCAAATTTTATCTGATTTTTAAATATGCATGATTGTCACTGAACCCAGCACTCCCAGGTATACCCAAAGAACACAAACACACTAATTCAGAGGGAAACTTGCATTCCCATATTCAGTGTAACTTTATGTACAATAGCCAAACTATAGAAACAACCCGAAGTGCCCCAAAACAGATGAGTGTATCAAGAAGATAAAGTATCTATACACAACAGATCTGTGGTCAAAAAAGATGAACTCATGCCATTTGTGCCAACATGGATGGAGATGGAAGGGAAGAGATTATGCTAAGCAAAATAAATCAGAAGAAGAAAGACAAATTCTGGATGGTATCACTTATATGTGGAATAAAGAGAAACCAGGGAAAATGGCAGATAAAACCAAACTCAAAAACCAGCCTTGAAAGCTGACTGTAGCACTGAGACATCAGCAGGGGATAGGGGGACTGGAAAAAAGAGGAGCAAATACAGAATGGGAAGGGAGCACAGTGGATTATGGTACAGTATAAATGCTTTGGTGGTGGGAGTACTATGGTAACAGCACCAGAAGGGAATGATCTTATTCTTCCAAAATACAAATAACAGTGTAAGCCAGCATTACCTCAATAAAGAAAATAAAAGTGAGCTCAACTAGTAAAAACAAAAAATGTATGTATATGTGCAATATATCTTCCTTGCTAAAGTGCCCAGTCAGTGCCAGCCAGTTCTAATTTCCAGTTTCCAAGAAGAAGCATCTTGTTGACCCAGTTTAGGATTGGTATCTTCTCTTTTCGGTCAGCTACAGCTAAGCAGAATTCAGTAAAAGGGCCCTGGAAGATTAGGTCCTGTGGCAGTAGAGTGTGGTTTTCAAAGAGATTGTCCAGTAGCCCCGGAATGTACTTACTACAATCACAGAACATCAGTGGTAAAAGACTAATAATCCAATACCTTCATTTATTTGCAAATGGGGAAACTGAGGTTCAAGTGAGGAAACTCCAGGCCTTACACTAAAGTGAGGTCTATTGATTTAGAGCCTGTGGTTGCAAGATCGTGTTATACTGCTTCTTCAAAGCGATGTTAGAGTTAACCAGCATGAAACAGCAGGATATCCAAGGCTCTGCCCTGCTGACACAGTTTACTGAGGGTTGGAGTTACTCTGTGCACTGTGGGACATTCCAGTAGAATTATGACCAGCACAATGTGACCCTCTCCATAAGCAGTATCATCTGAATATTTACTGAGCTATATTTTCATGTATCCTCAATATTTGTTCATTATTTGTTTAATGTATGCTAAATGTTCATGTGTAGTTTAATATTGGTTGATTAAATACTTTAATATCTTAGACTCAAACCCCTACAAAATGGTAACTATTTTATGTCTATTAAACCCACTTTGTTCAGTACGAAACTTTATTCAAGATAAAGAACAGGAAAGAGGAATCTAAATTCATCTCCCTCTGACCTTGATTGTTCCCAAAATAACCCATTTCAATTGGCTAGAAATGATACAGAATAGGGTCAGGATGCATGTGCGCCCATCCCATCATTCCCTCATCCCTGCTCATAGAAGATGTCATTTCTGTATGCTGGGGTCCTCCTGCCAAGCCAGACATGGAATCACATTCCTTTAGAATGCCCTCTAATTATTCACTACCAATCTACTATAATTTTGGAAACTGCTGGAATCGGAAGTCTTTGTCAGCTCATCAAGAACTTAGAACACTGGTAGGAAACTCTGGATTTGATCTATTTCAAGTCTGCCCTGATCTTCTCCTTTCATTCCTAGTTGTCTTCCTGTGAGCCACCCATTTCCAGAATTCTCAGAAATATACTGTACTCAGGTATTAAGTCCCAAAGTATTGGCTCTCATAGATATGCCGTCTCTAATTTACAAATATTTAAGTAATGTAGAGAATGAGCTTGACTGTGAGTATGTTTTCTTAAATCTATTTTCTTTGAATGGGTACTCCTATAGAAACATTGTAGCACTAGCATTATTGGAATCTTTTTAGCTGAAGTTATTCATAACCCATCACGCTAATAAATAAAAGTTTAGGCTTCCCTGGTGGTGCAGCGGTTGAGTGCTGCGCTGTGGAGCTGTCGGCAGCATGCGATGCAGTTTGACGCCCAGCCGGGGAGAATCCCACATGGTGTGGCAGACCTCTCCCGCCTCGCCCGCTGCTCCCCTCAGCAGTGTATTTCTGATCTGCCTGTTCTGCTCCCCAATCTGTCTCTGGTGAAGCCTCTCGCCGCCCCACGCCTCTGGCCTGTACCCCAGCTTGTATGTATAAATAAATCTTTAAAAAAAATAAAAGTTTAAATGTTTATTATTTCTATACCGTACTATAATCTTATCAAATATAAAATTTTATAAATATAATAACACACATACCACTTACATTTTGTCTTTTGTCAATACTGTCTTTTCAATACCAATCTAAAATACTGTGACTACTTGAAGCTTCTACTTGACTTTTGTTTGTTCTTTTGTTTAATGAAGTACCATTGTTTTACATCCTTGCTAATTTTTAGACAGTATAGAATTTCTCCCCTCAGGTGTGGTCTCTGTAGCTCTCCCAACACCAAAGTACCTGAGTCTTCCACCATAGTCCAGTGTGCTCTAGAAGTTTCTACTTTAATTCTGAAGTCATTTTGTTGGAAAAAGTACAGCTTTGTTCTAATAAGAAGCACCCATGAAACTCCTGTCAGAGGATATTTGCATCATTTCTAGCATCCCTGGTGCTTTTTCTAAGTGGGTGGGAGTTAAGCATTCACATTCCCACTCTTAGGATTTTTTTGAAATCTCACAAGGGTGTCCAGATTGATGAATTATGATGTGGTTATCTCACTGTGCCAACAATGAACGCTTCAGGCAGAAAAAGTAGACCAATTGAAAAGAAGAAATCTTTTGTTTACTCAAATGTTTTTAATTATAGTATTAACAAAGATAAAGAAAAACAGGGAAGCACAAAGCAATCACATGGAAGTGTGACAAAATAAGCCTTCTGTTTACTTATTCAATATTGGGTCTTTTTCCTTTTAGGACTGTTTCTTTAAGAAATCCCAAATTAAATGTGTCCTTGATTTAATAACCAAATAACTGTAAAGGGAAAAATAACATCAAATATAAAATAAATCATGTTGGCATTTAAAGATTAAAAGGAAGGCACAGTTTGAGAAGAGATTCATTTGTTGATATTTGTTCACCATTATGAATATTGCAAATCTTATATAGTCAAGTATGATCCATTACTGTTTTCCAAGAGGTGATAACATCTCCTCTGGTGTCATTAATAATTTTAATCTTGATCAGGTTTCCCTGCATTAAAAATTAATAAAAGCAAAATGTTGCTATAGTAACTACTCTAAACAAGCGTCACTCCAGCCCTTCTGATTCAGTCCTCACATGTATAACAGCATCACAGATGAGTTGTTACACACTTATGTGGATACGTACATACCAGCATACAATATGCTCCCTGCCTTTGCACAGACTTTTTCTTAAAACAGATAACCCTATGGTGGTGGGCTGCCCAAGGGGAATACAAAATGTAAAAGACATAAATAACAATTAAAAAAAAAAACAGATAACCCTAAAGCGAGTGTACATGCAGTGAGTTCCATAGAGAGGCATTTGTTCCCCTCCAGCTTTTCATGAATTTTCTCATAATCTGTGAAACTCACCTGCCACCTTACAAAACAGGTGAGTGAGTCAAGAGTGGGAGAAAGTTGGAGAAGGCAACAGATTCCTTTTGCTCTCCTGGGAAAAGAATGAAGAATGGTATGGAAGGCAGGGCCAGAGTGGAAAGATTTGTCTGTACATGTCCGTACCAGCTTAGACAGAGGGCAGTTTGAGGGTCCTTTTAAGAGTTTGGAGAGCTTAGGGAAATACTTTTGTTTATGTGCTCTCTAGTTTCATAGTCTGTGGCAAATCTTCTAGGTTGGAAGATCAAATTCTGACTTGTAATATGTTTACTGCCTAAAATCCTGATGGGAAAGTACGAAAGACCAGAAAGAGCAAATTAGGCAAAACCAGAAAGGGTGTACTTGAACCCTATTTCAAGGAGGCCAATCCTGGCCTTCACCTCTGCTCTGCAGAGACCCAAAATGAGCTAGATGTGTGATTAACAAATTGGACTCAGTGCCTGAGAACCTAATAAATTACCCAGTCACAGCCTCTATAGTTAATTATTTGTGTGCAGGTTGGGGAGCTAGCCTTGGGCAAACTCACGCAGTAAAAGTGGGCTAACTGGACCATTCCACAATCCTTCCCTTATGCTAATGTCTTCCATTGCTTCTTGACCACCCCCTTCCAACCCCTTTCCAAAACCTTCCAGAAAGGATTATAGTCATTAGCCACTCAGAGTAAATATAAGTTATCTCTTCAGAGGACATTTCCATTTTAACCTTATCTTTAATTGAAAGCCTCCTGGATTGTTAAAGGAATTTTAAGAGTATATTTGAGAATACTCCTCCCTTCCTCAAATACTAGTCAGGCCCTGGTGAGATAACTGTCAATAGTTCTATTCAGGGTTGAGATTAGACCAGTCCATATTGATTTCCTCTCTTTTGCTACCATGCTAGCTAATTCCTATACTGGTTGGCCAGTATCTTCACTACACTCTAGCACCCTTTGCCCCCTTGCTTCTCCCTAGAATGTCCCAGAGCTCCTCAGGATCCAGAAACTAAAAGATATTTCTTGGTGTGGTAGGGGCTTCCTGGATCTCTGTGTTCTAGCTCTGTGGTCAGCATCTAGTCTGATCACTTGCGGCCAGTAACATTTTGGTTGTGAAATATTTTCTGTATCATTCCTGTCTCTACCTCTTTAAATGTACTTTCCAATGTTTACAAGTTAAATCATCTCTCATGCCATCCCACCCCCAAATCAACAACCATCACACCAAACTGAAATTTCTCCTGCAATCTACTCCCCCAACTATCTTTAATCAAAAGATTAAAGTAAATAAATAAACTGCTGAATAATAAAAACAGAAAATAATGGTTGGGAAAAATAAAAAGGAATAAAACATACTGGTCAAAACTGAAGGATGCCCAGAGACCCCAAACTATTAAGGGGAAAAACCCATGTTGGCCAATCTAAGAGTTTGTGCCCACCCATGCACATAAAAACGAAATAATGAAACTCTAGTATGTTCCCCAATTTTTAATCTGAGAGAGGCTGGAAAGGACTAGGGAAAAATAGGAAACAGAGAGAAGGATTTCAAAGTAGCCACTCACAATCAAAGTTCAAAATCAACCATTCCCTTGCGGGCAAGCTTTCGGCCAACCAGGCAGGGCCCAAAGCAGAGCAGCCAAGGTCCAAAAGCAGAACTTGCAGGAGAACAAATCAAGATAGCTTCCCGTCAGGAAGCACAAGCTGAGCAGGGCCTCAAGGGCTGGGAAGGAAAAAGAAAACCAAAATTCTAAATGTACCACCCAAGCTGAATCCACCACCAAGTCAAGATGGCTGCCTCCATAGTCTCTCAGGAGAGCAGAATCAGGCAGCCTTACCAAAGCAGAATTAAGACGTTGGAAGCCCCACAGGAGCAGAAGATCCCCTCTGAATGTCCTCCAGCTCTGTCTTTTAAAGTGTACCCCAGACTCCACCTCTCAGTCCAACTGGCCTCGTTCAGGATATTAAGGTTGGAACACCAAGACTTATGGCTCTCTAGCATTGCCAGACCTACGTTCTTAAACTCTGGTATGGTTAAGAGTCTCTTGGAAAACATGTTTAAAATGCATATTTCTAGGCTTAAGGTTCAGAAAATCCAGCATGGCTCTGGAATCTGTATTTTTAATTGCATCCCAGGTAAGTTTTATGAAAATGTTGCCAGAATCACACATCAAAAAATATTCAAGTCAAAAGTTGCTGTGAATTATACACAGTGGTCCTTGGGTAAGTCATCTATTCTTCTCCAGAGCCTAGTTCATCAAATTGTAGAGTAACTTCAGTTACTACAGCTTACAATGCAGAAATATAAGTACTCCTGATAGTTTTCATTGATTGGTATTCCAATTTTCCTGGTCTTATACAAACACACTCTTTCTTGTTTTGAAATTATAGAATCTGTCATCCCAAGCAGTGGAACATTTCATGTAAAACTCCCTAAGAAGCACAATGTGGAACTGGGAATAACCATAAGCTGTAAGTAGAAATGATTTCCTTTAAAATGTACAATTTTTAAAAGGCATTAGAAAATTGTATTGTCAAATGATTTACAGGTATAACATGTTTTCGGTGTCATTGCCAAGTTTCTATATAATAACACAAAAATGTAGAGCTGGTCAATTTTACTAGCTTTGTGAATGGGGCAAGTTACCTAAACTCTCCATTCTTAAGTTTTCCATCTGTAAAATGGAAATAAGTATATCTACAGAATATCCTTGTCTATTATTTGAAGGATTGAATGTCATATTTATATGCCTAATATAATCATTGGCAAGTAGTAAGTTAGTACTAAATAAATATGTGTATCACACCGTCTCCATGAGCATCAAAATTAATATAGGTTCTCTGTATTTTACTATATAGTGGGTTAAATTTTCACAGTAATCTATTTAACTAACAAAAATTCCATTTATTTACTTTTAAGACTGTATTCCCATCCATCCACTCTGCTTATTTTTGCAAGGCTAAAATATATTCTATCACTTGAGTAAATTCTTGAATTTCTCCACAGGACAGATTTCTGGGTAACCAAACCAAAAAGAAAAGCAAATCATATAAGTGTATTTAATTTCTTCCTTTCCTCAGGCTCTAGATTTATAACTGCTTTGGTAAAACAACTTTGAAAATTTCAGCCCTGGTGGAGTTTTATAGAATGGAAATTGAAGTTTTTGTGCTCTTAATATTCATAAACTAAGTTCATCCATAAATGCCCCAAGAAAAGAAAGCAAATGATTAATGTATGAAAACCAAAGGAGACATAAAGGCGATGCCTGGACCAAGGGGTGGTGCCTTCAAGAAAGAGTGATGAGACTACATAAAAGTGCCCCAGTGCACTCAATCAGAGAGCATTTTTGCCAATGTCTAAGTCAAAAATAAAAAGTTCTCAACTGGGCAATATGAAAGAAGGCTGTCCAATTCAACTTTACCGATAGAACACTGAAAATGAAATTTTATTTATAACCCATAAATCACACATATCTAGTGCCACACTAAAAACAGTGGTACTATAATACAGAATAAATGTTAAGAACAAGAAGCCTTATGAATGAGACAGCCTGCTGCCCTCCGCCCCACCCCAAATCCAAACACGGTCTAGTTGGAGAAAAGTGCAATCAGCACATCTGATTTGCCTCCGGATAGTAAGTAGAAAGGTGAAATGGAGTTTGGAGCTCCAGACCTGTTGGAAGTGCTACTAAAGTCTTTTATGTCGTTAATTGGGTCACTTAGCCTCTCCATTTGTTCATTATGAAGCAAAGTTGATGTGCTACTAGTCTGTCAACACCTGTTATTTCTGAAATTAAGGGGGAGAACTACTGTTCTAGAACTGTTCTAGAACTACTGTTCTAACAATGTTTGGGGCTCAAGGTGACATCCAGAAGCCCGTGTAATGTTATGACTGCTTTCATTTATTCTGTTTATTCCATGCCTTAGAACTGGATGTGACGGTGGTCGCTCTGGGAGTTGAGCAGTGCGCAACCTCCCAGCTGTGCACAGAGGCCCCGCCTCCCACACCTCACTTTCATTCAGTAAATATATTTTTTTTTTTTACCTGTGAGTTTTTTTTTTATAATATATATTTTTATTGTTATTTATGTCTTTTACATTTTGCATTCCCCTTGGGTAGCCCACCACCAATTCACCCGTGATCCATCTCCATGGTCATTCAGTAAATACATTGAGCGCCTACTGTGCCCAACCCTATGCGTAGTACACCTGTTCTCAGAGACGTCACTGCTAGTGCATATTCTGAAGACACTTCTCACAAGCTTCTATTGCCACACCTTTTGCCACGCTAGTATTTTATTCTCAAATTTGATTATGAGCAAAGTGTTTTTCTTTGTTTATATAATAAGTTGTTTCATGAAAGTAAGCATCATAAACTATGATTTAAGGAGAGTAGCCATTTCAAAGCTAATCTTGTGACACAGTCCCTTTTTAAAGTCAGTTGTATGTGCAGTTTGTTTGAGTCATGTACGCACACTACAAATTATTTTATACTCATGAAAGCATTTAAAATCATGATTTATAATGAGATTACATATGTGCTATTTTAAAACTGATTTTAATACCAATCATGAAAACTACCATAAAATCCCCGTAAGGATGGCCTGAATTTTACCCAGGCATAAGCTAAAGCTATTCATGGAAGCTAAAAGTATCATGCTCTTCCTGGATGGAGAAATGATTCATAAACTTGTCAGTCCTTCTAGAGCTACAGCTCCGTTTATGTAACTAATTACCATACTGATTCTGTATCTCCTTGTGGAAAATAATCATATTTTGAGCAAGGAAGAAAGGAAGGGAGGGAGAGAAGAATTTGTAACTGTGTGATCAAGGGGCATCCAAAGACCCCAAATTGTGAAGGGGTACATGCTCTAAAAGGGTTCAGACAACTGCATGCACAAAAACTAAGAAAACAGACTCCTAATGTGAAAGATCTTCAGTTGGTGTGAAAGCTCAAAGGGCAGAGAGAGCAAAAGGGAAAGAGAGAGAAAGGAGAAGAGAGGAGAGGAGGGAAGAGAAAAGGAGGGGGGGGGGGAAGGGGAGGGGAGGGGAGGGGATTTCAAATAACCAACTCCTGATCAAAGCCCAAAAATTACCCAGCCCATCGTGGGCAAATACCAAAAAGGCATGGCCTGTAGTGGGGCAGGTAAGGCCAAAAGCTTGCCACAAGTCTTAAGGCACCTTCTAGTAGGGAGCCACAAGAAAAGGGCTAGGCAGGTCCCAGAAAGCTGGGACAGAAGGAAAGGCCTGAAATTCAAGGCTTAGACTATAATTCACCATAAAGCTAAGGTAATGGCTGCTATCGCTGCTATTGTTGCTGCCAAAATGCTTCTCCACATGTCTCTCATCCACATGTCTTCCCTCTAAGTCTCTCCTCCAAGTATCTCCCTTACTTTGGTCTACCTCAATGTATATGTCCACCTCGCTCCTAGTTTACCCCAATTAAACATGGCATGCTGGGAATTGTAGTCCAAGGTGGCTGCCTGTAAGTGGGGGTGGGGAAAATGGCTCCTTTCCACTGTGGGGGAAGGAAGCTGAGGTGAGAGGGTAAGGAAGGAAAGAGAAGGAAGGATCCCAAACCATTTTCATTGCTAGAAAATCAGAAACTTCACATATAAGGTGCTTATTTCACCTCTGTAAGGAGTCAGACACTTGTACATTATTCCACTTACTAGTGTGCTCTCAGGAAATGCACCTATAAGGGAAATGATGAATATTTAAGAGAGGTGATGAATATAGATATTTGTGCAAAGACTATGGCATGAACTGAATAAGCATTAACTTGGAAAATGATGGAGAGCAAGGACTCTATCCAGACACACTCCCCGACTCCCTGCATCTCACTAACCCCAATTTCTGCATCTAGAAATTGGTATAATTAATAAACCTTCTTTGTAACATCATTGAGAAGATTAAATGAGTTATTAGGTGTAAAAAGCTTAAAGCACACTGTGAACCCTAATAAATGATGATTGTTGCTTATTTTACGCATAGAACCTCCTGGACTCCTTTAAGCAGAGCTCTACCCCATGAAACTTAGTGCTTACTATAATTACGCTGTTTAGCCTAGAAACGGAAAGCCCCTCTTCTCAAACGCACACAGGTCCTGTTGGTGAAACTGAGTCACTGCAAGTGTTGATTGATGTCTCTCACTGCCTTCTTACAAAGTCTGCTTTCTGTCTTCACCTTCTGAGTGGGTAAAACAGGCCTCCATCCCTGGACTCACGCCATCAGAGTCTTCACCCTTGGCTTATGGTTCACTCTTCATACCTAATTGACTGAGAAATGAGTCCCTTTGATTTTGGATGTGGTGAGCAGTTTCAGATTAATTTTCTTAAGTTCCTGATGAGGCATTCATAGCACATTAGCATCAGCCATCACTTTTATTGGTGCTATTGCTAGAATATGGAGTAATTTATTACATCAAATAAAGTGGAATGACCCCGCAGGAGGGTACAGTGAGGACTGGGAGCAAAAACCTCAGCCACTCAGGAGCCAGAGTACAGGCCTCCAAGGCAGCCCACCTGCCTTTCAACTCTGAGAACCTGGTTGTCTTTTGTCGCATATCATGCCCATTTGTCAGGGAAGTCCTTTTGCTGTCCATGTTTTCTCTTGTAGTTTTATTACAGGAATTTGTATCTACTTTGTATCGGACATGGCACTAAGCAATTTAAATGTGTTTTCTCATTTAATCTTCAAAGCTGCTCTGTGACAGCTCTGCTGGTTACACAGAGAGGAAAGTCAGGCATAGCAGGAAAACCTGCCCAAAGATCCCAAGCTGATAAAAGTCTAAACAGGGATTCCAGCCCATTCTGTTGCCGTGCCATAGACTGTGTTGTCACATACCACTCACCCCTGTCACTGTCTGATGGATGAACCTTTCCAGATCCTGTAACAGAAAAGCAAAAGACAACATTTTGTGAGTGCAGTTAATTTGTGGGCTTTCCTTTTTTGGTTGTGACTGAATCATTTTCAGAAACAAAGCTTTGCTTTATTTTTTTTTTATAAAAATCATAAAGCAGCCTTTATGACAAGCACAACAAATCTGTCATTTCCCCCTAAGTCTTTAGAAGCAAATGGTTCATGGCTTTTGTTTTGGTTTTGGGTTTGGTTTTATTTTTGACAACTTTGCAATAAACACTCTACTTATTGCTCCATTTGAAACTGAATAACTAGTTTTATTTGTCAGGCATGATTATATATACATATAGATGGTTGAAATTAAAACTGAGTGAGAGAGAGAGATTCTCCAAAGTAGTTTTGCTACTTCATGAGGCTCTTTAAGCAAAGCACCTTGACTAGCAAAGAGTTCCACGAATGACTAGATAGTATAGAATGTTCTTGGAATGCATTTTTGGTTCACATTTTACTACCCTCCATTCAGAAGATTTCACCCACCTTCAAATACAGAAAAAGGTGTCTAAGCGAAGAATAGGACCATCGTTTTCTACATCTTCTTCAGAAAGAACTGGCTTCAGGATACAAGGGGTCCAAAGATTCAAGAGGAAAATGATAAAAAATGAAAGCATCTTAAAAATTTTGAGTTAATTTGAGAAAATTCTCAATGGGGCAGTGACACAGCAGGAGTCATTAGATGCAATCCACCAACAGGAGTCAGAGGAAAGACTTATTTTTTTAAAAAGACAGAAGTAAAGAAAGAAAATTATTTGGTTGGCTATAGCTTAAAGCCTCGCTGGCTATTTGTGATTAGTGGCTTTAATATTTTGATTTTGTAACCTTGAGGCATGTATAGGCTTAGAGGTTGGTTTGTTAATTAGACTGTGAGGGCTTGAACCACCTCAGTCTAATGGCCTCTGTATTGAATTAATTAAACAAGTAAAAGAACCTTTGGGTTCCTGGAGTCTGTGGGAAGGAAATGGCCTAGATCTGTGTAGCAACTGTAGAAAGCAAACACTCCAGCAGGCCAGAATTGCTGAGATGATTTAACTTAATGAGAGGAGATTTACATAACATGGGAAGTCTGAGGAGTTGAATTCATGACAAACACAAGAAAACTAAGCAAACAGGGCCTCCCTGGTGGCGCAGCAGTTGAGCGCTGCTCTGTGGAGCTGTCGGCAGCAGCGATGCGAGTTTGACGCCCAGCCGGGGAGAATCCCACATGGTGCGGCAGACCTCTCCTGCCTCGCCCACTACTCCCCTCAGCAGTGTATTTCTGATCTGCCTGTTCTGCTCCCAACTCTCTCTGGTGAAGCCTCTCACTGCCCCACGCCTCTGGCCTATACTCCAGCTTGTATGTATAAATAAATCTTTAAAAAAAAAAGAAAACTAAGCAAACAGACATCAAGACAACAGATAAGTACAGGGAAAATATATCCAGCAGAAAAGGCAAGTAATCATGACTTGTCTGCAAATACTGTTGACATAGTCACACTGAAGTAAATGCCAAATATTGATCCTATAAAATTTATGATAGAACATATTGGAAGAATGGGGGAGGGTTATAGAAATGTGGACAGACATGCTGATGGCATAGAGGTGGAAATGAACTAACTCATCTTTCATAAGAGAAAGTAAATAACTACCACCGAAAATTAAGAAGCAATGTAGAAACAGTCAAAAGTTACATCTGGAGAACCAGAGAATGGAGGAGGACTACTCTTACAGAAAGTTGTTCAAAAAAGTAGCTTCTTGCACACATAATGATGTATGAATATGTATATGTTCACTTATTCGTCTTTAGTTCTAATCAGTGTAACATACAGAGTTGTGTTTAGGAGTTAAGTGTGCTTACAGCGATGCTTGCTTTGTATTGATCAGGAAATCATCTCCAGAGTTACTCACTAGCTTAAGGTCAAAGTGAATATCACAACCACATTATCCCTGATGCTTTTTATTATAATTTAATATTGGGTATGTTCTTATAAATTGATCCTCATTGTGCAGGAAAAAAGTTACTTTTTTTTACCAAATTTTCCAAAGGTAGAATAGATCTCAGAACTTAAGGAATTGAACATTCTTGCAATAGACTAGATAACTTCAAAATGATTAGTAGATTCCAAAAGAATAACAGCTGGGAATTAATTTCATCCACTTGAAATTACTTTGCAGTAATCAAAATGTTCAAAACTTAAAGGCTCAGGAGCCCCTAGGTCAGAGCCTATCTTTTGGATAAACTCTTAGAGAAATCTTGGAGACTAGTTTGTGAAATGTATGCGTCCCATAATTAGAAGATTCATATTGGATGGTATTATATTTCTTGAAGGTCCAAATGTGTTACAAAGCAGAGAAGAAGAAAAAAACTGTATGCACATATGATTTGATGAAAATGAAAAAAAAATTAAAAAGTATGTGAGGATCAAGACTGTTTGCCTATGGGTTATATGAAAAATATCAATTATTGAAATGTTATTGCACAATTATTGTCCATGAGCACTTGCTATTTGTGTTAAAATTTCAAGTGACATCATATTGCTGGATTGCAAAAGAGCTGTAAAAGACGTGGCAGCAATGAGTTCTGGAAAAAAACGTGTAGACAACTCAAGACATGCAGCTCTAGTAGCAACAAAAACAACCTGACACTGAAGAGACAGTGAAGAGTTTGAATTAAAATTCCTTTATGAAATATGAGTGGGGAAAGAGTTTGAAATTTAACATACATCATACAAAATGGCATTTTGCTTCATTGTTCTTTGTCTTTTCCAGGCTTTCAGTTCTGGACTCTTGACCAGTATATATTGAGCCAACAGTTGTGATAGTTTTTCTTTTTTCAGAAAGTTACCTGAGTTACCTGTTGTTACCCCTCTTTCCTAAGTCATACCCTTGATCCATGTAGTGTAACCTTCCCTTAGTATGAAGTGTTAGTATGTCTTTCTCAGTTGGAATCATTTTTGCAGAAAAGTGAAAACTGTTTTGTGCCTAATGACTCCATGAGATTTCACCAGTCCTTTTCCTTTTTACTGAGCTTCTCTGGGGTTTCACACCAGTGCCCACAACAGAGGTACCTCACTTAGAGTTGATGTTCAATAAATATGGGTTAAATAAAGGATTGATCTATGGAGAACTCCAATCAAATTCAAAATGCCAAGTGATTGCTAGGACGTGGGATCAGTAGAGCCTGTGCTATACTGATCAAAAGGTGATGGACCCAGAAGCCAGCTGGGTCAGGAGTCAGCTGCCATCAGTCCAGTGAGGACGGTGGCAAAGAGGACACTAAAGGCTCCATCTAAAGTAGGGGGGTGAGGAAGTGAGTCCAGTGTTGTTTTGTAATTGTAATTACAAAAAAACCCTTGTGTAGTGCATCCTGTGGGCACCCTTCCACTTTTACATTTAACAACTCTTCTCATCCTCACAAAAAAAAAAAAAAAAAACACCGCTGTGAGACAATCACTATTAATAGTCTTCATGACCATTCTCACCATTACAGATGAGAACACAAGGCCCCTGGAGACTACGAACTCAGGCACACATGCCTGCTCAGTGGTGGAGCAGGATTTTAAACCCAGTCATTGTGCTTCTGAGTCCAGCTCTTAAGTACGATATGTATCACCTCCAACTCCTGTCTGAAATATGCTAAATGTGGGCAGTTAAATGAGGCTTTTAAAGCACTACAAGCCAAGCAAAGCATGCCTGGTTTGTGACTTTGTCTCAGGTAATGGGAATTAAAACATGGCGCAAGGAAGCACAGGCTACGCTGATCCCACGTTATCTAATTTAGGGTGCCTGGTGGGCATGATAGTGGCAAAATCAGGAACTTACGCAGGTTGGCACCACTTCTGGGTTCAACTTCATCACTCCCTGGTCATCCACCCTAATAAAGAAAAAGAGAGGGAAGATCCTAGTGGATGTGATAATGTCCTCTACATGTGTCTGCAGACCATGAAAAGCTTTTTAAACCTTTCCACAAAGCTATGTGGGTCGTGCAAGAAGCCACTGTGCTATACTTCTCTGTTGCAAAGATATAAAAGATAGGTTTGATGCATTTTTGTTGCCTCCACTGTTGTTTTAGACCATTTCAGAGGAACGTGGATTATTTTAAAAACCAAGGAAACATTGGGTGTTCTGTGATGGTTACTAAAGCTTGGCAAAACATTCTTTGTGTAAATTCATTGGCACATGCTAGAAAAGTTGTTCTCACTGGTAATAATAAAGTTTTTATTTCTGTGCCCTACGCCCACAGCAATTTGCTGTTCTGAAATATGACATAAGTAAAAATGCTTAATGTCTATATTTCTCCAGAGCTATTATTTCAAATCATTGAGTAGAGGTTCAAATTATGCATTAATTGTAGTGAATAAGACATTTTGCATTCTTTGCTAGCAGCTAAGAATAATGATTGAATGAAGTCCCATTGACATTTACTGTGGACTAATTTAGACTGTGAGTAAGGTATTGGTATATGTGTTTGCTTTTTCTTTCAGTGTTGTGGTGCAATATTAAACCATCTGTTCTTGTGCATAAACATTTTCCTGGGATTCAGATGGGATTATGGGATATGTTATGGTTCTATGATTATTATAGGATGATCAGACTGTTTATAATAAAATCTTACTTTAGGGGCCTTTTAATGATATTTGAAAGAAAATCACTCTAGGCTTCAGGTTGGCAAAACATCTCCTCCTGGAGGAAAATTATTTTTTACAAATATTGATATGGTTGATTTAAGTATCAAACTCCTATATTAAATGTAAGCTTTCTAACTTTAATAGATTTTTTGATACTTGTGTGGACTACAGTTCATTTCAGGGTTAATTCTAAGTATGCTAAAAAAAAAATTCTAAGTGTGCTCATTACTAATTGTTTTTCATTTTCATTACATGGAAATGTTCCTCAGAAAAACTATAAAACCCAAATTGCTAATAGTCTTATCTCTAAAGTCAATAAAAGTTACCTTTATATATATATTTGGAATATCGATATATAAAAATATAACTTAGGACCTCCTTGGTGGCTCAGCGGGTTGGGCGCAGCACTGGGAAACTGTCCAGAGCCACTGTGGCGTGGGTTCGATACCCAGCCAGGGAGATTCCCACATGGTGCAGCAGACCTCTTCTGTCTCACCTGCTGGTCCCTTCATCAGTGTACTTCAGTAGATCTTCCTGTTCTGCTCCCCACTCTGTCTCTGGTGAATCCTCTCACTCCCCACACCTCTGGCCTACACCCCAGCTTGTATGCAAAAATAAATAAATCTTAAAAAAATAGATAGATAGATAGATAGATAGATAGATAGATAGATAGATAGATAGATAGATAGATATAACTTAGCAGCACCAAATACTACTGTCAATAAAATAAAATTGTCACCCTCCAGAATGTTTCAGAGCATTCTAGGTATGGACTTGTGAACAAAATTGAAAGGTTAACAGCACATCTAACAAAAGATTTCCTTGTGGAAAAAAACCTTTAAATTGGTGATTGTCATTCACTTTCCTACACAGTACAGTTGAATGGTAAGATATAGTGCCATATCACGACAGCAGTAGTGTCCCCTCCCTGAGAAGGCAGAGGTGGGTTAGGGGACCAGATATGAGTGCCACTAAGGGGAGCCCTAATTGCTTTTAATACTCTTCTATTGGATTATCCACCCTTCACCTCCTCTTGAAAATCACTGATTAAAATAGATTTAAAGTTGATAGGAGAAATTGCATTTGCAAATTTAAAATGATTTGCTTTAGTTTTTAAGTTTATAAAATTTCAATGCAAATATTTTTATATCAAGAAAAATATATTGTGTACATTTTCTAATTCATTTCCTAATCATCGTTATTTTAATACACTTTTAATGTACTTGAGTTAACAGTTTCTATAAAACAGGAAAAATGTATAGTAGTGGATGTATCACGAAAATAAAGATGTGATTATTCAATCTTCGTTATTACAGCCCCATCCAGTAGAAAACCAGGAGACCCCCTTGTCATCTCAGATATCAAGAAAGGCAGTGTGGCACACAGGTAAGGAAAATGGATTTTCTGGCTTGTTCTAAGGCATTTCTTAAACAGAAATGACCCCTTTAAGGATCATGACAGTTAAAACTTTCATCAAATCTGCAGTGGTCACAGCCCATGTTAGAGTCTCATTCACCACTTTCCAGATAAGGAGCATCAGCTCCATCTCTTTCTCCCTATGCAGCCAGTGTGAGTTTCCAGGTACAGATGGTAATATCAGCAATACTATGTCTCAGACCTCCACCAAGTCCATGCCTCCTTGGCTTCCCTTACTCCTTCAGTCCTCTCCTGGTATCTGGACTGCCCAAGATCAAATATGGTCCAACAACATAGGGAAACAGGACACCTGGTTTCTATAGAGAAGTGTATACCAGGGTGTGGTTCAGCATAAGCATAAGCCTGATCTCTGGAGATCCTGGCCCATGACTGCCTTCAAGGAATCTTAGACTTTGTTTTTTGTTTTGTTTTTTTTTCATATATATTTTTATTGTTATTTATGTCTTTTACATTTTGTATTCCCCTTGGGTAGCCCACCACCAATTCACCTGTGATCCATCTCCATGGTCCCTTGTGTTCTTTTCTATTCCATTTTGTGCCCTTTCTCTTCCCTCCCTCCGCCTCCCTCCTCC